>BMAO01027036.1:0-18732 GCA_019973975.1 Trichonephila clavata
ATTTATATTTGTCGATTTCTTCCGGATTCCTATAGTAATTTAATATTGCAATTTCTATTCATTGCTGTTATATTCACCCACGTGGGTTTTAGGCTTTTGCCTTAGTTTATATTGGGAGCTATTATGTCGAAAAAAATTTCTGCTGAAGGAGAAGGTTGAGATCTCACGAAACATTGTTTAATCCTGTTTCACTGTCCTAAACCAGTGACAGCTCGAGAAATCATAATAGTATTCCACTCTAGCTACATTTCCTCTCTTTTGTTTGTCATGGTTCCATGTTCTTGGTTCTTCCGGTCTGATCTTAAGATCTTGGGATTTATTAGTCTTCATTTTAATTATTTACTGCTATATATATATATGCACGCAAAGTGCATAAGCTGACATCCGCCTGTTTCTCTCAAAGGCTCGCAAATGAAGAAAGTATTTAAATTATTTCGTGATTACGATATATTGTAATCAATGCAGCAACTTTTGATGTATACTTAAATGTGTTTTGTTTTCTCAAAATTATAAGGCATGAAAAATTCATTTATAAAGGATATCAGAAAAGTATTGAATATAATAAGCAAAATGGGAATCCGTTTGCGATGCAATCCTTCATTCTCTAAGTCCGATTTTTCGAACTTATTTTAATTGTATAGTCAACTTTGACAGTAAAAATATAAGCTTTTAAACAAGTGCTTTGGTATTTTTGGCATTAAAGGTAAAACTCTGCCCTGGATCTCAAACTTTCTGAATCACCGAAATTTTTGTGTAAATTTTCATGCTAATTTCTCGGGTTATTACAAAACGTATCAAGGAATTCCCCAGGGTTGCGTTTTGAATCCAACTCTTTTCTCATTATTTATTTCCGGGATAGAAAAATATGTTAACCCTTGTCAAATTAGACTTTTCGCTGATGATGTCGTTTTGCGGTGAAGTGATGCAAATATTAGCAAAATGGAATCACAGTTGAATAGATCCCTAGTAAATATTCAGGAGTTTGCAGAAAACCTCATAATTACTTTCAACACTTCAAAGTCTACAATCAGTCTTTTCACGACTAATAGGCCTCTTTGAGCTTTTCCCAATGAGTGAACGCTTGAAATGCAGTAACTACCCTACCTATCTTGGATTCACTTTAGACCTGGAAGTGAACTGCAGTAAACATATTGAGAAAATAGCCGATAAAGCAAGAAAGAGACTCAGGATATTAAAATATCTTTCTGGAAGAGACTGGGGTTCAGACGCCTCCCCGCTTAGAATTTCTTACATAACCTTGATCCGCCCAGTCCTTGAGTATGGATATCAAATCTTTCAAGTAGCATCTCCTACTTTGAAAAAACTGGAAAGAGTGCAACTCAGTGCTGCGAGGATCATCACGGGCCTTAGATATAGTTGCCCTACTGACATAGTTCTGTACGAGGCAGACATCCAACCTCTGACTATGAGATTCGAAGTCAACTCATATAGATATTTCAACGAAATTAAAAGCTTTGGCTCCTTTAATAGAACCTCTTCTTTCATATTAAACTGGACAAGTTACCAACGATTAAAGCGAGACAGTCCACTTAATTACATGTGGAAACGTGGTTTTATAGATTTCAATGTAGAAATATCTACACCTTTTAGCTGCATCACACCCAATGATTCCTTTAACCATGTTGAATTCCAGGAGGAATTATTGATCAGTACACCCAAGTATAGAAGCCATCCGGAATTACTCAGACAGCTGGCATTTGAAGCCATAAATGGTATACCCGATCAAGCCTTGATTATATATACAGATGGTAATCATTCGGATACGGGTAGAGCAGAGAGTGGTATATTTAGTAACACTCCCGGGAGTGATGTTAAAATCAGCATCCGGAATTCTGACCACTGTTCCGTCTTTAGATCGGAACTCATCGCTATCAGTGGTGCTCTCGATCATGCTCTCAACTCTAATAAGGACACCATCTGGATCCTGACAGACAGCAGAAGCTCCATCCAATATCTGAAGAATTGGACAAAGATTATGGACAACACTGGTCTAGATATTACATCCAAATTGGCTAGGCTTAATCAGAGGAAACAAGCGGATACCGTCGCATGTGTGTGTGCCTGAGAACGAGGCAGCTGGTGAGCTGGCTGGTTGGGGTTGTGATCTCCCTAACACCAGTTCTTCTGTCTTGAGCCACTCTGAAATTCATTCCCTCCACAAAGCTAAAATGAATCTGACTTGGCGAAAGCTTCCTGCTCACCACTGGTACGCAGCTAAGAGTCCTGGTCTATCGTTACAGTGCAGGGGATCCAGAACTCTCCAAACAGCCTTGACGCGCTTTAGAAGCGGTCACCTGCGTGGTATGACCTTTAAGCAGGGGGTAAAGCCTTTCTTTACCTGTCCCTGCTGCTCCTTCTCATCTTCTGGACAGCTGGCACATATCCCTGGGACAGCTGTTTGGAGATCAAGACCTGCTTGGTGACATTCTTACGCGGAAAGGTCAATGGTGTACGCTTTCCTGCTCCAAGGGGGTTTGAAACAACAACAGCATTTTGACAGTTATAATTATTCTGTATATAGTTATTTGCGGCATCTATTTCTTGAATATAATTAGAATATCCTTAGTTATTTGGAGATTGCAATACGCAATAACTAATATGGTACCTTTTGATGTGTCTGTACGCGGTTGATGCAATCAGCACATAAAAAAATTATTTATAGAGAAAATCATAAAAAATATGAAATAAGTAGAATTGATTATATTGTGATCTAATCATTGTTTAGTCAAGACAAATCTGGCGAACGTGCAACACTTAATAAGCTCGTATTAATCATTGAACGATCGTAAATTTTGAAAAACATATTATTTCTTAAGTTATTTCTGACATGAGCAATTATAATTTTACAGTTTAAGTTATTTGGATTGCGATATCATGTATACGATTTCATAAGATCTAGTAAATTCTTAGTTACGACTCTCCACTCGGCAGTTGATACATAAACAAAATCGTGTAAAAATTCATTACATAAAAAATCACACATGAACGATGAAAATCATGAAATATCTAAGAATGAACAAAATGGGCAAGTTCGCAATATAATAATTTGTTCACTAAGACAGATTTAGCGAGTGTGTGTTAACAAGCAGTAGTTATGAACACATGCACAATCACAAACCTTATTGTTCTCTTTATTATTAACCAATTATTCTTATAGTTATTTATGGCTTCTGCATTCGTAGTTATTATATTTATAGTTGTTTTGTAAAATTAACTTTTTTAATCCTCTGTTTTTATATGCGCATAGTTATTTGTGACGTCAGTTGTCACTTTTATTTTGTATTTATAGTTTTTGGGATTTGTGTTGTAACTTTTCCGTAATCTATTTAAATATTTGTGATTTACATTTGCTCGTTATCCTTTTAGCTATGCCTGAGATTTATTATTGTAGTTAATCTTATTTGACGATTTGTCCATGTAGTATGTGATCATTGCCTAGTTTTTTGTGTGTGTGTGTGTGTCTGGGCTTTTTTTGTTTCGTCTAGACTGCGGAGGATTTAAATGTTTTATTACAAGCTATCTAGAGATTTGAAGCCGAAAATTATAATTTCTGGAAATGTAGCAATGTGCGTTGAAGAGGCAAACGCCCTTCTGAATGGAGTGTTTCTTTCTTTTTCCTAATGTTAAAATAAGGATAAACGAATGAATAAAAAGATTAAACATGAATGGAAGTTTATGGTATTAATAAAAAAAAAGACCCATTAGATATTTTTTTAATGAAAATGTTACAACTATAACAAGCTAACTTTAACTGTAACATTCATTATCAGAAATAAAAGATAATATTAAATATAACTTGAAAAAGAAATAAAGTGATTATCTCGAATTGTTACGCAAAGATATTAAGTCAAGCATTCGATAAGGAAGACTTTGGTAGTATGGTTGTAAGGTACGGAGTTTTAGATATTAGTTGGATGAAAGCTTGGTTCGATTAAAATTTCACATGAATTGTTGAAAAAATATATGTTTTACAACTTGAATTTCGAATATATCTGCATTATGAGCTTTACTCACAATCATGTGTACTTTTCTTTTAATTTTGAATGGCATATATCTTTTATTGTAAAAATGCATATTCATACCAAATTTGAATAAAATCCATATTTTACTTTGCTAGAAACTTGACACAATGCTTGAATTTTCTTACTTTTGCACACCATATATGAATTGTAGTCAAAATTCAAATTATTTATTTTGAAAAAGGATACATACATTAAATATAAATTTAAAAATTATAATTTAAATTGGACTTTAAAGAGAGAAATTTGCAGTAGTTTTGTGAAGGATTTTATCTGTGGAACCTCTACTAATCCTGTTGGGGAAACTGTTCTTTAACTGTGGTTTTAGTTTAAAAACCACTTTCCGTAGAGATGACTTGATTTTATGGTAATGTAAATGCTATTTAACCCGTGGCATTGGGGTGTATGAGTTAATCGTGAAATCCCGGAATAGTAAAAAGTGATTTGTGACCAGGAAGTCCTGCGGGCTGAAGTTAATATTAATCTTAGCATCCACTAAGAGTAGTGGAAAGAAATAGAAGTGGATTTGTACCCAGCTGTCATTGTTCGGGAAGTAGTTGTCTTAGAAACTACGAGAAAAGATAAATTTAATAATTTCATGAGTTAGGTTAAGAATTTGGATTTAAGATTGCACCAAAAGAAAAGAATGAGTTGCAAATTGTTCATAAAGCGTTAAATTTAAAATAAAAGTAACTATTTTTAAAATCATGTCTGCTTCAATTCCTCTCACACCTGCAACCTCCTGGTTGCGACAACTTCTTTTTGAATATTCATAGGTAACTTCCCTTCAAAGGTTTAGCTTCTTATGTCTTTGTGCGCATGATTTAAAACTTGAGATGTGCATTCAAGATTCTAAGATTTAGTGGTCACAGCAAACCAGTGACCACTAAAGTAATACACAATGAGACAATCGCAAGTAATCGTGAGACTAAATCTTTGACATACTCTCGAATATCAATTTACATAGCCCAAAGGTATAAAAACACCACTTTAGAAGCCATTATTGCAGAAGATGCCATGAGCCTTCTTATTCTTGTTCCTTCTCCACTTAGGGCATTGAGTGCCATAGGATTTATTCTGATATTTTATTCTATTACATTAATATCGATGTCTCGACCCTTTATTCTGAATATTTTCCCTTTCAATCAACTGGCAATCGAAAACGCCATGTCCTCAGTTTTAATAGGAGATTGTTTTATTTCAGTCAGCTCCGAAATAAGCTGGGAAATAGCTGAGTACCATCGTACTTGTGACAATACTCAAATACCCAAGTATCTAACAAGCATTTTCTTTGAATATGCTCGAAAACTGCTATGTTACACCAGGTGACCCAAAAGTTCGTTAACATTTGAAACTTCAATATTTCACAGAATAATGTAAGGAAATTGGTAAAAATACACATACAGTAGAACGTCATTTATCCGAATCAATTGGGACCGGACACCTTTCGGATACTCGATTGTTCGGATAACCGAATGTGATCCATGCAGTATATGAAACCGGACACTATACGAATATTGAAAATCATCACATGTCAAATGAGGGAAACGTGCTTGTAGAAAAAGCAAAATAGGTGTTAAATGTCGCAATTTTACCTTGATTGTGGAAAATAATTATTTTTCGCTGTACCATTGTACACCTTCGTGTTTTCGCTGGAAGGTCTCTGATTCTCTTGAACAACAGTAGTTGAGTAGGACTTCACTCTGTTGTTCACACCACTCCATAGCTGTCTCTAACGCAGAAACGCGTCAGAAATTGATGGACCCTTGCTGTTGTTGTCCTTGTCTTCATCCGTTTCATCGTTGACAGGGTCGGATTCTTCTTGCACGGAAATCACAATCTCGTCATCACTTAGCATTTGAAATCCACAGTCTTCTGAAATCGCATGCCATCCAGGTTTCTACATCAACAAAACCCAACAAAAGAGCACGTATACATCCCCTCACTTGGAAACAAAGTGACCTAATATTCCGCGCAGATGTTTACCAAATCACACAACTGAAATTCTTCAAATATCCATCACCTTGGGTTTTCCTGTCATTTTGGCCTCACGCCAAACAACTGTTGGGCATTGCTCGGTTCGAAAACGTATCCGGACTTTGGTCCGGATATTTGACGCTCCAGATAATAAACGTTCGTATAAACGACGTTCTACTGTATACATATTTGAAATGACACGAAGTTTTATTCAAACAAAAAAGAGTAAAAAGGGGTCAACACTCCGTGAAGTCTTATAAAAATCGTGTATAAAATGATCTGCAGTCAGAGAGGAAACAGATGCATCAGAACTTGCGGCATATTGTCTACCAGAAAAGGCATTATTCGAAAATCTGTATTATTGGAATGGAAAACCTATCAATGCAGCTTTACAATTCAATCCCGAAATATCTCTAGTGCTTATCGTTTGGAGAAGATTGCGTGCTGAAACACCACTTCTATCATGACTGGCCTCCCAGATCTCCAGACTTCAATCCGTGGGATTATTGGTTGCGAGGTTACTTGTAGTGAAAAGCCTACTGCGATTATATAACCTCATGAAAGATGCTAAAAGACAACATCCAACGCCAATTTCTCCCCCTGCTTATAGATATGCTGAACAGTGCTGTTCTCAACACTGTTCATTCGATTATTAGATACTATTGAAGAATGAAGGCTGACATGTCAATTAATGGGTAAAAATTAATTGTTATGATACTTATTTCGTTATATAAAACGCCATCTGTTTGTTGGCAATTTTGAATTTTTTTGGTTTAAATAAAAACCCCATGTCATTTAAATCAGTGTGTCAATTTTTAACTCTCTAACTACATTATTCTATGATTTATTATTGAAGTTTCAAATGTTAAAGGTCTTTTGAATCCCCTGGTATATATAAAACTTTCTTATGGCATTATTTTTGATGTTTGTAATGAAATAATACCACACTCCACACCAAGAAAAAAAATTAAATCTCATTTTTCTTGTTTACTTCCTATTATTGCAATTTTGCATCGATTTCATGATTTTTCATTAAAATATCAGTTTTCATTCCTTGTATTTTAATAATATAAACTTTGGTATAAGCTATACTTTTTAAAGAAATATTCTAATCTAGAATTCTAAATGGAAAGCTGTTTGCGGATTTAAACCTCACGAGAATATGGCAATTAAAACATTTAATCTCCAATAAAAATATTTAAAATTCAAATTGAAAAGTAAAATTAACTTGTAAAAGTACGCGGATATTCTTATGAAATGGGCATAATTTTGTCATATTTTAATTAAATAAACTTGAAGTATGATTAGATTTAAATAGTGTGACAATTTTTTAAAATACCCTTTCATTAGATAAACTAAATTATTCTACCTAATACATGTAACATTCTATTTTTAATCACTAAAGATGAGATGTTGCTAATTAATTTTATGATGTCAAATTTTCAAAGAAATCCTCTGAAGGGTATGCGGCACGAATACTAATTACAAATTCTTTTTGTTATAGTAATAGACGTTAAACTTCAGGAGATTAATGCTATAGAAAATTTCACTTTGTCAATTTGTATTATTTTTAATAAATATATTGACATTTTTTATGATTCAAAATAGTTTTTAATTGTTCTTTTAAATTTGGAGATTCGAGGCGTTGTCAGTAAGTATAACATTTTCCCAGAAGTTACTTTAGAACTGAAACAGAAGTTAACAACGAAAAGTTGTGACGGATCTATACGCGTTTCTACTAATTTCTTCCTTTTTCTTTAAAACAAAATAATTATTTCAACCAACCTTCATCGAGAAATCAAACGTGATTTATGTAAATGAGGAATATTATATAAATTCGGTTTTCG
This sequence comes from Trichonephila clavata, assembly GCA_019973975.1. Classification (NCBI taxonomy): domain Eukaryota; kingdom Metazoa; phylum Arthropoda; class Arachnida; order Araneae; family Nephilidae; genus Trichonephila; species Trichonephila clavata. The sequence continues at coordinate 7,865 of BMAO01027036.1, forward strand.
CGAGTTGAAAGGGAGTGAAGTAAGAGGTCAAGTTAAGTGAAGTTAAGTAAAGTGAAGCAAGTGATCTGTTGACACGTAGATGTTGACAAGCTGAAATTGATATGTTTGATGTGTGCAAGTAGAAGTGGTTAGTGAAGATTGAAAAGCAGTGGAATTAAAGATTACAGAGCGTGGAGCCATCGTCATTTGATCAAGCCAAAGAATTGCCTGAAGTTTCCCGTGAAGGATCCGAAGCATTAGGGATCCAGGTATTGTATCTTTGATTAAGTAAAAGCGGATTATATAGTAGTGTGCGACGTAGTTGTAAATGAGCGTAATTAAGCCATCTTAGATTTAGTTAAGGTTCTGTAATATTATCCCCGCATTAGAATATCTCACCTCTGCACTCTACCATTGTTATATACCTTAATTAGAATTGTGTTGTGTTTATTCATAATCAGTAATAAGAATTAATGAATCAAATTAGATTGGCATAATGTCTGTGGTTTATTTAGTTCCTCCTACACATCTAGCCGGGTTTACAGATAAACAGGCGGGTTCGAATGTAAGGGGTAACTACAGGTTACCACAATCTTAACATTTTTTATGATTCGAAATAGTTTTTATTTGTTCTTTTAAATTTGGAGATTCGAGGCGTAGTCAGTAAGTATAACATTTTCAAAGAAGTTACTGTAGAATTGAAAAAGAAGTTAATATCTAAAGTGAAATTAAAATTATACAAGAGTCTGTTTTCATGTAGTGTTAAATAAAATTCAAAATTGGACTATTTTTTTCTCAAATAGTGTTCTAACATGAACATGCTCCGATTATGTTATTTAGTACTTAAGGTATCAGACTGGTTGCGACAACTTTTTTTTTTTTTAAAAAAAAGGAGATATGGTGATTTTTTTGTTTTGTTATTTTTAGATTTCTTTAGTGCATTTTAAGAAAAATGTGCTAAAATTAAGAAGAGAAAAAGAAATCATTATAACTAAAATGGGGAAAATTAGGTAAAAATTGACAAAAAATAGCATAAACGCGGCCCATTTTGCACCAAATGTTTATGAACAAATTTTCAATTTTTTCAATCTAACGTGTTGCTATAGTATTCAATTTTGAAATGTCTTTCAGGATAAGAGATTTTCTTTTTTACAAAAACTAGAGCACTTTATCTCGGTTACTATATGAAAATGCTTAAAAAGACAGTGATTATATTCACATAAGGGACTGTAAATTTTGTAATAAAACAGTGATTGATAAATCTGAAGGTTAAATCAATTCTACTATTATACAGAACTTACAGAAAAAATTTCAGTTAATTATGTTCAAACTTTTTGAGCAATCTCTGACCCCGTTTGATTATTTTCAAAATATCACATTTCGAGTAAAACGCGTTTTAAAGTATGTCATCTTGCTTAAAGTAATGGCATCTGCTTTTACTCAAACACTTGTAGTTTTTGTTCTAGTGAATGGAAAATGATAAACTTTGTATTTTTATAAAGCTAATAAGATGGCCCATAAAATAAAATCATGAAAAAATTGTCAATTTTTGGCAAAATTCACAGTTTTAGGGTAGTCGGATACCTTAACATATTGCCCCGTAGACCATTTTCGCAAAATCAAAACCATCGCCAAATGCCAGGATGCACAGCTAATAATAAAAAACTGTTCGCGCGTATGTTCAAACTCTATAATCTTATTTATAAATAATCCTATCTTATATTTTCTAAGAAATGATTAAAATTTGGGACATATATTCTAAGGAAAAGAACTTAATGGATTATGTTTAAGGGCCTAATAAATATAATGTTTAAAAGCAGAGACAATTTAGCAGAGACCGTCGTCTAAATCATGTATTTGTAAAATAAAACCTTTATTTTAGATTTAATTGTGTTTTGGTTAAAATGTTGAAATTTAAGCAACGAACAGCATTTACAATTTAGTTATTTATGTAGATAAATTTGGGCGCAAATTTTCCAATTTTTCCCGCCAATGTTTTATTTGACGCGAGCAATTATTTTATAATATTAATAATTTATAAAAGAATTAATTATTTTTTAGTTGTTATTGTGTTTCGCAAACTGTAATGCGAAATGTATCTTTTCCTTTTTTTATGTGAAAGAAAAATAAAACTACTTATTTCTTGAATGTTTTCAAACTTCAAAAAATGAATTCTATTGTAGATGTGGTTCACCACATATGCAACGACACTGCTTTGTTTTAAGTTTTTTGTTGCTCTCAGTAGCTTTTGAATCTTTAAATTCTCTAATTTCTAAAGGCTTAATTTTTAAATTTGGTTTTTTATTAATTAAAAAGACTTACATATGATCTTAATCATATTTACCATTAGTATAGGCACATTTTTGAATGAGTTAAGTGCATTCAAAAATTGAATACTTCGCGAATATAAATGTTACTTTACAAATATGTATTAAGCTCTTTTCTATGTGTATGTAGATCTTCATGAGTTGATCTTTAGCTCTGAGTACTTTTGATCCCCCCCCTGGATAAATAAACAAACCATACGGTAAGAAAATTTGTTAGAAAGTTTTCTACTTTTACTACTTAAACTTATCAATATTTTTCAGACTATGATAAAAATTATAAAAGAGTCAATCAATAACTTTTAGTGAACTTATAAAAGAGAAAATTGTTGACACTTTTGAGAGATGAGGACAAAAAGTAATTGATTTCATTATCAACTAAAAAGTGATATTTAAAAAATAAATAGGAAATATAGATTTACATAATTATGTTCATACACTGCATGTCAATACATTACATACCTTCCACATTACTTTGATAGATTGAGCTCCAGTTGAATGAACTTGTACATCTCTAGGAGAACCAGAAGGAGCTAAAAAGAGAAAAAATATGTATTGAATTTTAACCAGATAACATTTAATTTTTTTTCTTCTTTAAAATAAACTTAAAATTCCCGTCAACTGACCATTTTTAATTTCTATGAAAGTTAATCCTATGGAATTGCTACCTTCCTTTTTAAATATAGACTTGTGGATCAATTTGAATGCAATAAAGAGCACCCAAAAAATAATGAAGGTTTCTCTGCAACTACCTTTCCACCTCTAATTTCAGAAAATATTTGTAGGCTTAATTAGCGAGTTTTCAAACTGGAAACAAGTGTTCAGAAATATTTTAAAATATGATTAGGGGGAAATGGGATCTCCTGAGAAAGCTTTCTTTTTTGTGTTTTGATTTCATATTTACTTCATTGCTTTCAAATCAAAGCAGTAGTCTAGGTTTGAGGAATATTGTAGAAATGCTGCATGATAATTCAAAAATGGCTGGGAAAAAACTTTAACAGTTATAGCATTGTGAGGATTAAGAAAAGTTGAATTATATAATTATTAATATCAATCTCTTTTCAATTTGAAATATTTACAGGACAGTTCCTGATTAAATAGAGAAAAAAGTTGCTAACATATTTTTTTAAAAATTCTTAGTGCCTTAGAGCAACAGAGCAAAAATAATTCTTCTATCAGAGATATTCTGTAACGGGTTCTGTTAGGGTTCTTCTACTTATTCTAAAGGGGAAATAATTTTTATGCATTGTTTGATTTGAGAACCTCTTTGTGACGGATCTATACGCGGCTCTACTAATTCCTTCATGACTCTTTTGGGAAAATATTTATTTCAACCAACTTTCACCAAGTAAGGAAGTGTGATTATGCAAATGAAGTATATTATACAAATTCTGTTTTCGCGAGTTTGTGAGTTGGAGTTAATATAGAGTCTGCGCGTTAGCTGTTAGTTGAAGAATGAAAGAGAGGGGAATTAGTTAGAGGTCTTGGAGTTATCCAGGAAAAAGATTACAGAGCGTGAATCCAACGACATGGATCAAGCCGAGAGAGATCACTTGCAAGTTTCCAGTGTAGGATCCGATGCATAAAAAGTACAGGTATTGTGAGCTTGATTAAGTAGAAGTTAGCTTATTAGTGTGCGACGTAGTTATATTTGAGCGTATTTAAGCTATCTTAGATTCAGTTGAAGGTCTGTAGTAGTATCCCCGTGTTATAGAATCTCACCTCCTCACTCTACTATCTAATCACCTACTTTAATTGGATTGTTATTGTATCTGATTGATATTTGGAAACAATAAATTCATTTGATTGAAATCATGTCTGTGGATCATTCAGTTTCTCCCATACACCTAGTCGGTTTTACAGGTAGACAAGATGGCTCATAGTCGAGCAGGAACCAACCGCTATCACATCTTTATGTAAAAAAACCGAGCTGTAAATGTAAATAAGAATTACTATTTAAAGTTAAATGAATAAGTTCGAAGAGGAAGATAGTAGTAAGGGGTGTGTTGTATATCTATGAGAATTGTATTTTGAATTGCCAACACTTCTAGATATAGGACTTGTAGCCTCGTTATTCGAGTTCAGAGAAGATAGCCTTTCGTCTGCATTACTTCATGTGGGTTTGTTAAATATATTTAGTTATTATTGATTACGGCTAGCTTTCCTCCGTTAGCTATTTGTAGCCTTATTATATTTGGATTTAATAGGAATAAAGATTGTTGCCCGTTACCGCCCAGCGATCTATTTATAGATCACCTCCCACTCAGAACTCCCAGTGAAAATGATATCTTTTAATCACACTTCGTATTGTCATTGGCTGGTTTCCTTACACATGTGGCCACAACCCCAAACGAGATTTGAAGCATTCTTTTCCACAGCAGTCCAGCAGCTAGCTTCTGATGTTTGCCATTTTGTAGCTTCAAAGTGCAGCTTTCGATTATGTATCCAACAGAAAATTTTTTTAAAGTAATTTATACTTTTTTCATGAGTTTTACATTTTCAATACATCTTTAAAAATTCTGGCTTATTTATATTAGAAAAATAACTATTTTTATTATTAAAATGTAAGTTTAAACATGCTGATCTATAAATAGATCGCTGGGCGTTAGTGGTAACTAATATCATTTTTTTCCCGTTTCATTTTTTCCAGAATTTCTCGGCGTAAAGTGCTTCACACCACCAAAGAAGCGTTAGAATATATGTTTTCTAAGGAAATAGAGTATGATATAATTGCTTTACCATCTGTTGTGGATTAGTTAACTGATTAAGATTATTTTGATGATGATGAAATGACTACTCTATCGGTAAAAGATCTGTCAGGTAATGTAGAAATTTGTGTACCCATGGAAGAAATATAAAAAGTATAAAAGACATCCGAAGATATATCACCGTTGAGTACCTCAAGCGGGGAACAAATTCTAAGAAAGGCATTGGAATACCTCAGATGATGTCATCAAGATCAAACGTAATAGACTCTATGCGTTTAGATAGAAAAGACCATGTTATAGGAAAAAGGCAAAACCAAAGAAGATGCCAGTTTCAAAAATGTAAGGGTAGACCTCTTACATTTTGTACAAAATGTAATGTAACCCTTTGTCTTCACAAAAGTTACACACATTTTCTACCCTAAATTTGAAAATTTTTAAATATAAAACCATAGGAAAGTTACTTGGTCTTTTACTACCATAAGCACCCAGCGATCTATTTATAGATCACCTATTATCTCAGCTGCTAATTCCGGAAAATGGATACAACTTCATAATTACTCTATTTATGATATATGATATATAATTTAAAATTTTTTTTCAAAAATTTCGATTTTAAAATAATTTGGGCGTTAACGGGTCAAACATGTCTCTTTCTTCGGTTAACTTTTACACCAGGGGTCGATAACCTATGGCACACGGTACTACTTTACAAATTTGTCAATTTTTGAGTGGATGGAAGGCGATTCATTTTTAATGGACCTTATTCGATAAACATCTTCAAAATTATGGACATTTATGGAATTATGAAAACCTCTGAAAGATAACTCTATGGAAATTGTTAGATATCATTGTTGGAAAGATTTAATTGCTTGGATAGAGAAAATTGCACGCAATCCGCTCTTTCCGTTTTTAGTTCTATATATTTAAGTCCCCTCAGGGGCTCACCTTCTTTAGGTGAGTACGGGTGTCACAATCCCGAGGTGCCCTAGTGATCTTTTCCTTTTCCCACGGGGTTTACTGTCTTTGGTAAACATGGGCTTCACGAACCCGGGTACCCTAGTGATCCTTCTCTATTTTCGACCCTCTTTGTTGTCATTCAATTCATTCTTTCTTTCTCTTGCCGTCTAGACCACAGATATTAAAACAAATGTTTGGCGCAGTATAGCCGAAATCGGCTCTTGTGCCAATAAACCCCAAAATCACTCACTCACTCTACATATTTAAGTAAAAAAATCTTTCCTCACAGGAAAAATATTTCGAGTCGACCAAGAAACTTTTTAACAACTGAATGCTCAAAATCGTGTCAAATTGAAAGTCAAAAATTGTACCCCTGATTTTGCGATATGAAAATAGATTGGGGCAAGCACTGGGTTCGCATTGAAATTTTCATTTTTCTTTTTATTGTATAATAAAAGGAAATGCTTATATTTTATGTTGTCTCTTTCTTATTGTAATAAATATGTTTAAAAATACACAATAAATGTACAATTTTAATTCTTTTATTTTTGTTTTTAAAAAATAGTTATATTTTATGCTGATTATTTTTATGTTAGGAAATATCTTTAATGATACAAAATTCATATATTATTAAACTAAATCTATATTAATGACCTCTATTCTCTAATTCTGCATGCATTATCACAGGAATCGAATTGTTTAAAAAACGTCCTACTGTATGGCACGGTGAATCATATTGGTAGATTGGCTTGGCACGCCGCAGCTAAAAGGTTGCCGACCTCTGTTTTATACTAGCGCCAATGGAGGCCCCCTACAACCTTTCAAGAACATTTTCTATGAAGAAGCGCGGATTTAATTCTAAAAACTACGAAGAAATGTAGGGTCGTTGCAAAAACATCGAAGCGCCGAGTATTCACTGTAGCTAGAAGACGCGTGAAATGTAGATGGACAGAAAAAACTTGTGGTAAATTACTTGAAATTTTTAGTTTAAATTCGAACAATATTTATAAATTCTAATATACGTAGAGCAAAAGCTCTTACTCCCACCATATGAGGAGTCCAATTTCTCATACTTAGTTACTTCGCGCTTCCTTTTTAGCGGACACAGTTAATTGGGAAAGACAAAGTTTTTTGGATATTTTCGATCTTTGTGATTTTGAACAACGCATAACAATGAAATTGGATACTTTTTAAAAAAAGATGTTAATATATTTTTGTAAAGTAAATTGTGACCCCTTGTATTTTGATACTTAACAGACAGTGAATTGGGTTCGTAAGAATTTGCCTCGATTGAATTTAAACATTTTTTTTATTACCTGATTGATTTAGAAGCACTAAAATATATATATATATATATAATATATATATATATTTCAAGTTTATAAGCAAAATATGATTCAAAATTGGCACACACAAGAGAGGGGTCCAGGGGTCTGGACCATTCCATCACCCTTGATTTTTATTTTCGATTGATTATAATTCTATGTATTAGTATGTAAAATAATTATTTTATTAATTAATGCTTTATTATATGTTATTAATTAATACTTAATTATATTTTATTAATTATTGCTTATTATATTTTATTAATTACTACTTATTATAATTTATTTTATTAATTAATGATTTTTTATAACTTACTTTTTAATTAATGCTTTATTATAATTTATTTTATTCATTAATGCATTATTATAACTTATTTATACAAATGCTTCCTTATAATTTATTTGTTGATTAATGTAGTGTTTACAGCAGCGGGATCCTAGTGCTTTTTCAGATTTCGAAATCCCGGGATTAAAATAGCTAATTCCGGGATTTAATTTCTGTCTGAATTATATTTAAAAATTATTTTTTCCTCATCAAAATTTTCTAAAAATGTAATTATAAGAAAATTTATATATTTTTTAACAAAAAATGCATGTAGAATTTTTTTGTATGCAATTATAAATGCTATAAGTAAAAAATTACATGCAGCTCTTATTTCTCGTATGGGAGAACGTCGCAGAGATCTAAATGGTTTACAGCAATACACACACAATGGTATAAGCAACGTCTCAGGAATAGATTTTGTTACAGTTCTTTCTTCAATTAAAATGAATAAATTAATTGTGAACCTCTTGGAAAGGACGTTTCAAATACCACTGCATTATTAAAAGTTCATGCAACTGGATCTTCTCTTTCAAATGTGGTAACACTTGGAATTTAGTCAAATTCTGATTCAATTTGTACACAAAAACAATTAAGTTTAGCAGAAGAATTTGATAAAGTTATCAAAAGAAGGATATTCTCACCAATGCAGCCTATTATATTTGAGACCACTGTCATCCAAAATTCAAAAAGAAAATGTCTCTTTTTTGAAAATGAAGGGGACGTGGTGACTACCTGGAAAGAACATACTCTATTTTGATGATGATAAAGCGTATGAGTGTAGATATTGAAACGAGCATTTTCTTCGACAGTACAATTTGAAACAAAAATAAGAAGTCGTTTGACCGATGAAATTTAAAAGCTTATTTGCAGAAACACAAGAAATTTTAATTTTTAAATTTCATTATATATTATTTTTAATTGCTTTTTTTATGAATGATGAATTAAGTTTTGTTTTTATTTGTATGTATAAATAATAATATTAAGCCAATTTTTTAAACTATATTTTCAGCTCTACTATGTAATTTTAACAATCCTAATACCGGAATCCCGAGTTTTGGATAAAGTAAGTAGTTCCCGGGATTGAAAATATACCACGGGATTGAAAACCCTAAATTAATGATTTATTGTAATTTATTTTATATTGATTTTTAATGCTAATTACTTATTCAACAATTCAAGTTTTTTTGTTCCTGGCAATCGATAAAATCAAAAGAATATCTTTGGCGCCATGTTGGTGGGTATGATACGAGAACAATATTTCTCTTATCAACCCCTCGACCCCTCTTGAAAATCCCTGCGTGTGGCACTTGCAGTAGAGTAAATTAATCAAAAAATAAGTTGGTTTTAGGTTTGTTAAATGCATCCAGTCTGCTTATAAAAGCTATCTCAAAAATAGCTGAGTGTAATTATTAACTTGAGTAAACGGTTAGTTTTATGGATGACTAAGTTGTATTTCATTCTGCTGTTTTTATGTGTAAGCTTTAAACAAAGCAAAAGTTTAGTCAATCTTGATTCTAAGACTGCAAAATAAAACGCATCTTCCTTGAAAAATAAATCATCGTATTGCATCCTTGCAACATTTCAATGGCTTCTATTACAAAGAACTAAAAGGTCTGTTATTCAAAGGTACTCTCAGTATATTTGAAATAAAGGAATTTATTTTTTTAAACTTTAATATCCGTAACAAATATTTCTTCAAAGAGGACATTACTTACAAATTTTTAAATCAAACAAGTTCAAAGCATTTTTCATCGGTAATATGAGTTAGTTGTTTGTTATAAAAACTTATCCTTAAAAGCAACCCCCCCCCCCAAAACGTCCTGAAGCCATAGATCCTTACGTCTTAAGAAACGAAAGAGGAAACATTTACTAGGAAATGCTTTTCTTCTGTAGATTCAGGTTATTATGTCTGAAAACCTAGATCGAAGAAATAGTATTTATGGATCATTATAGAAGAACGAATCTACCCACGGTAACTATGGTAACAGAAATCCTATAGCTTAGTTACGTAAATCTTTTGCTGCAGAGAAAGATAAAAAAACACTTGTTGCTCAACTGTACCTTCCTCTTCGGAAGTGACATTTATAACAGCGCTCGGACGGCTCTGTCCTAAAGCATTTTCCGCTATCACTCGTACAAAATATAGAGTTATTGGCGTCAGTGCTCTTAGGGTTGCACTATTTTCGGCACCTGATACTATCAGTTGAGATGTTGTCCGTTCCAATGTGTATCTGAAAGGAAAAAAAAAAAGATTCTTAAGCAATTTATAAATATAATAAAGTATTATAAATGAATACACTCAACCTTTTTTTGAAATGTAACATCTTTACTTTCGGTTGCTGGATATTTGCTGGAGTGATTTCGTGAAAAGGGACGGAAATGCGTAACAGGAAGTCGGGGGAAGCGCGCGCTGTTTGATTTGACCAATTCAGCGCCTTGGGGGTGTCTCTTCGCTAGCCTCGTCGCAGGGTCCAACTGTAGTAGCAATTAAGACGCCCGCCTACCGCACATACCAGCAAGTCTTATTAGACTTCATCCAGAATAAACTTGTGATTCTTACGCTCAATTGTCAAAGTCTCAGGGCTCGTTGTGTGTGAAATCTGAGGATATATTTATATGTGTAAACTATATATTAATAATTATATTTCCTGTTAAGCGTCTGACAAAGCTCATCATTCTTTAAAAAAATAGGAGTAAGTAATATGGAATTATTTGAATAAATATTTAAGTGCTTATCATTTTCATACTTTGAGGTTAATTCCTGTCACTGTCAATATAATATTTTTAATTGATTAAAAAAGATTTCTCGATTAAAAAAAACTAACTAATTAAGTAAACGGGTATTTTTGATTTTCTCTAATATTTCTAATTTTTAAGCATGCGCTTGACGGTGTCTCTTCGCTACCCTCGTCTGGGGGTCCAACTGTAGTAGCAATTAAGACGCCCGCCTACCGCACATACCAGCAAGTCTTGTCATTTTGGTGGTCGCATACATTTCTCCGAATCAAACAGTTAAAAAAATTAAAGATTTCCTGCATTTTGTACTTTTACCTACGCGTACCGAAGGTGGTTCTGCTCTTTAAAAAAAAAACTATCACTCGCTTCCCGTGATTTTGAGAGGTGATTTTAACGTTAACTTCAGTTTGCCAGAAGCTGAGCCGCTCATAGCTTTTCTGAAAGATGAACTCAAGCTCGAAATGAACACTAATCGAAATGTTTCGACAACTAACAGTGGTACTGTTATTGAAGC
>BMAO01027037.1:0-20750 GCA_019973975.1 Trichonephila clavata
GAAACTCATTTGACGTTGAGAGTATCTTTGAGATAAATTACTCTATGCAACATATTTTAAGCAATAATAATTTTTCGAGGGAAAGAAAATCGTTAAGATTGATTAAGATTAAGATTAAATTAAGATTTTAGAGCCAAATACGTTAATGCGTCGATAAATTGCACTTTTCATGGCCAGGCCTTTTGATATTATCCATTCACGCCATTTTTTTCGAAATTAAAGATTTTATTTTATCCATAAAATACTTTTTTTACATTTATTTTTAAGAGAAAAATGCCTTTAAGAGTTTAATCTTTTATGAAAATTAAAGTCTTGCTCAAAAATTGTAGCGCCTTGATTAAGCAGATAGTGATCACTTTTTGAGGGAACACAGGTCTTATTCAAAAAGTTTGTATCTTACAATCTAAAGCAATCGGTTTTTCAAAATATGTAATTCATCATGGCATTATTATTTTGACAAATCCTTTACCGCTCAAAATAGCTAAAGGTCTTGGATTATCCATTCGTTTGTTCTTAACAGAGATTGATAAGCCAAGTAAAACGTGACAATTGAAAGGAAGAAACAGGTAATTTGTCGCCAAACAACTGTCTGACAATCCGACTGACTTTTACCCTGTCTCGCCAAAAACTATTTCAAACCCAGATTCTTGGAAAATATTGCAACTTCAAAGGTTTTCAATTCTGAGAGGAAATATAGGCAGCATTATTGTCTACTCTGCAAATTCCAAAGGTATTGAAAGAACTTAAACTATACGGCTACTTCAAACAACTTTCAGAAGAATTGAAGCGTAATAATTTTGCTTTGCAAAAAACGTTTATTTAATACTTCTGTCATATTACTTTATTTTTTTTAAATTTGGAGACAAGTGTTATACCAGAGATCTCTTAAGAAATTAGTTTTTATTTATGTATTAAAATTTAAATAATTCGAAACTATAAACTTCAATTGTAAAATAAAATTTCATTGCTGCATAAGAATTCACATTTTCTTAAAATCAGAAAATAAGAATAAAAGGGGAAAACTGGTTAATAGCCTTGCGTCTTTCCTACTAGCCGGAATTTTTTCAATTCAAGTTCAAGCAGGAAACTATTACAAAAATTGGTATATATTTTTTGCAGTTGGAAAAAATTCTTCAAAATCAGCATGTTATATACCGATGTATTATAAATCTTATTGGTATGATTTTTTAAAAAATTTTCTGGAAAAATAATAATATTTAATGTACAAGTATACTGAAGTATGACACGTAATAAGTTATGTCATGATTAAAAATAATTAGGTACAAAGGACAAAATTTACTATAGCTTTGATAAGAACGAATCTGTTAAAAGTATTAAGCTACGAACTATTTGTAGTTGATTTTGTATTTTCATAGACGATTGATTGTGACGATTTTCATGAATACTGGTAATTGGGGGGGGGGGGGAGGTCCGTAGTCTAATTTGTACGATCTGCTTACAATCAGACCACTACTTGCTTATTTAGCTTTATCTTGTGGTTGTTATTTTTTCTCTAAAATGCCAGAAATTAACTGATTTACAAGAAATGTGTAGCAATAAGAAGACACGAGATCAACTTAAGACAAAAATTACACAAAGCAAGACAAATACACAGAAAAAGTTTTTAATTTTAGAAAGCATTTTATGCGATTATCTATTAATAACAAAAAATTCTTCAAATTAAACTTTTTTTTGTGGGTGCTAAGGGAATTGTCATTTTTCCTCTCCGTCTGAATTATATTCATTTTTCTCTGATTGATTATTTTTTCATTAAGAATCATGCCCGTTTTTAACCTCCCCGGCGCCCTAGGCACATTAGTTGTTAAGTAGTTTTACATTTGTTCTGTGCGGTAGTTTTGTGTATAAGTATTAGTACTAATTGCTTCTGAATACTAGGTTTTTGTTTTACCTTCATTTAATAATACAAAACACAAGTGTTCCAAATGCTGATGTCGAATAAAAAGTAGTAAAATATAAAGTACAATGGCTTTCAGCTAAATTTATGAAATCTCAAGAACGGATCACACACGGTCAGTTTAACGAATACAGATGGCGCTCGCTTATATTCGAGTGTTAAAATTACACTAGCAAAAAAAAAAAAAATAAATAAATAAAAAAAAAGTACGACCCCCTGGAATTAATTCGAGTGTGCCTATTTAGACTACTTAGTGCGCTGGAATTAACTCGAGCGCACAAGTTAAAGGGCAAAAAAATTGAAATTAAAATTGATCTCTTTTTTTCAATTAAGCAAGAATAAGATGTGTTCGTCAAAATGTTTATTTTTTGTAGAAATACCTCATCTAATGCGGCTGTACTCGAAGCTGATTCCACAGAACGATTAATAATTTGATAAAAAAAAATCAGTTGGTGCTGATTGATTCACTGTCATGTAGGTTAGAAAAATTTTACACCACAAAATGTTTCCACTAAAATAATACTGCCAAAATGGAAAGTGCCATAGTTAGTGCGTGCGTACCTAAGAACTCAATCGCACGTGGCTGATAAGCCCATACAGTTGTGTGGAGGCATAAATCAGCCTCAAAAATTAGGTAATTTTGTATTTTTTGATAGTATTGTGAATCATGAGCACTATTTCAATATTTTAAAGAGAAATTTTAAATTATCCGCCCAAAATTTTAATATTGGAGACGACTTCATTTTTTTAACAGGATAAAGACGCCACGCGGACTGCTCTCAATTTACGCTGCTTATGCCTCTTTAACTGTCCCCAAATTCTGAAAACACCTCCTCAATCAGTTTATTCCGCCCAGTAGAGCATATTTGGTGAGAATTTGATTTACAAAAAATGAAAAAAATTACAATATATTAATTTTTATTAGTCGAAATAGTTTATTTTCGACTAATCGAAAATTTTTATAGGAAATTCCAAGTGTACGAACACTTTTGGGGTCTACTGTACGTGATGACGCTGTCAAAAAGACTATGGGCTTATCAACCATTTGCGATTGAGTTCTTAGGTACGCACGCACTAACTATCGCACTTGACCTTGACCAATCAGCACTTTCTATTCAGGCAGTATTCATTTCATGTACTCTTTTTATTATTAACACGCTTTTATAAGTTTCACTTGCATGTAACGGAATCTTAGAACTCGATTTTTACCCACTTAAAAAGATAGGATTCATTCGAAATTTCGCACACTTGTCAAGGACCGATGACAATACAATAATCTCATAATTTTATTCCATTGTCCTTTTCAGGATCGTCAGGAATTAGGATAATCAGATTTGGCGGCAATTTCCAATACCATTTCCAGATTTTGCGACTTATTGCATACATTATTTTTAAATTTGGCGACTAGTTCCATATACCATTTTCAGATATGGTGACTAATTTCATTTTCAGATATGGTGACTAATTTCAGATTTAGCGACTAAAAGAATAAGTTGTAACCCTAAAGCAAGTGTTTTGAATTTAAAGCTAATTATATGCACGTATAAAATACACTTGCTGTTAATAGAAATAACACAAACAAAAATAGTGTTTTATATCTGAGAAAGTGGATGGTGGGTATGTGTTATCAATTGCTTACCATAATATAAACATTTTTCCGAAAATGAAAATTTAAAAAAAAGGCTCGTGCGCATGAAAAAAATAATTTATGTTCTAACTGCTAAATATTTTTTTATTTTTATAAAGCAATAAGCTTAGAAGTGATGATACGAATTAACATTTTTTCAATACGTTTAAAAAGTGAAAAAACTTTTGACACTTAATATTACCATGTTTTTATTAATTCGCTTTCTTTAATGTGTGTCCGGGTGGAATTTTGTAATTGATTTTAAGCTGTGTGACTTTCCATGAGCTAGAGACTTGAAATTTGGACCATTGCTCAGAAGTTTATGACACACTGCGAGAAACGATCTTCAAAACTGAGAGCAAACAGCTCACTTTTGAGTACTTCACATTCTCAAAATAGCTCCGATGCACGCTTACTCAAATCTGAGAATCGGATATTCTCATATCGAGACACAAGTACATTCTCATTTTTGAACCTGTTACGGGATCAAATTTTTGAGAATGAAAGATCGATATGAGTATATAATGCACTCATATTTGAATCTGTTAATGTATCAAATATGAGTTAAAACAATAAAATGAGTATGAATAGCATTTATTTTCGGTACTGTTGATCTAATATGAATTTTTAACAGAAAAATATTTATTAACCCAAATCTTAAGGGATTTAAAAATGTGATACCTGAGTTGTAAATTTTCACTTTCTACATCTTACGTATTATTTTATTTTCATTTCATGAAATTTTTACACTTAACTTCGAAATCAAAATTCATTTTACATTTATTGTGTGTAACAAAAAGGTACTCGCATATTATCGCGAAAGTGCCTAAGTTAAAGATAACTCGCCAAATTGGCAGTAACGATTTCGCATGTGTCCTACGCGCTGAATTAGCAACCATGTACTTCGTTTTATATAATGTCGCCAATACGGTGGCGACAATACGCAAGTATCAACAAAAATATTACTTTTCGAGAAAAAAAAATGCAACTATTATTTGATCACAAACTGCATGTCTTCGAACTTTTACCGCAAATATAAATCTTTGAAAACTGCAAAAATGAATTCGATGTAATAGTTAAACAAATGTGTATGCATTTTGAACTAGTTCCAGAAGCAATTTGATTCATTATTTATATTTATGTTTCTCTAGAAGCATTATATTGTTTCCTTAAAATCATATACAAGCAGAAAATTAACTTTTATTTAAAAAAATTCAGCCCTTCAATAATAAGTTATTAGAAATATCTAGGAAACATTATGATAAATAACAGATTTTTCTAAGTAAAAATTTCAAAACAATGCCAGAAAGAAATAGCTTTTTTACATATTATGTAACCTGAAGAAAAAAACCTTTTGACTAAACTAACATTCATTAGGCCCAGGTGTGTAAGTACTCTTTATATCAATTGTTTTGTTTAAATAGAAACATCTATCCACATGGAAATAAAGAAAATGCATTGCTATATTAAAAATTAAGATTGTTTTTTGTTAAATCAACTGATTTTACACTCTCCTATCACCAAAGAAAACAAATATTATAGTTTTTAAGTTAATGGTTTTTTTAAAATTAAAATACTTAAAAATTTCAGTCCTTAGAAGAATGTAAAAACAACTAAAACAGTAGATTTTTGCATTAAAAAACATTTAAAATAAACAAGTTTTTAACCAACTGGAAAGAGTTTTTAGAGAAGTTTTCTGCACCCATTTAAAAGAAAAAATAACATCCCAAGGAGCAACAGAATCATAATCTAGCCATTTTTCTACTTTATACAGCATTTTATTTTCAATTA
This sequence comes from Trichonephila clavata, assembly GCA_019973975.1. Classification (NCBI taxonomy): domain Eukaryota; kingdom Metazoa; phylum Arthropoda; class Arachnida; order Araneae; family Nephilidae; genus Trichonephila; species Trichonephila clavata. The sequence continues at coordinate 5,334 of BMAO01027037.1, forward strand.
TTCACTGTTAACAAGAAAAATAAAACAAACCAAAATCATATTGTTGAAATATTTATTCTGGAAATTGTACACATACATATATACATAAAAAATAAACAAGAATATAAGTGAAATTTGTGAAATTTTTTTTTATAAACACTATCTAATCCATATTATAGTCAACTCCATCCTTATTTGTGCAGAACAGATTATGTTTTAGTGTAATATATATTGAATTATTATTGTAAATATAGGAAAGTGTGTAAAAGTACATAAATAAACAACTTTTTAATTTTTTTTATCAAATCATGTCTTTGAGTTACAAAATGTGAGTGAAAATGCCTTTCAAACAGTGTTGTTTCAAATAAATTACATGTTAGGATATGCGAGTCATCTAAATTATTTACTGCAGAATTTATAGATAGCTGGTTCTGAAAGGAATTTTGAAAGTTTTCTCATTAGAGTAAAATTTTTACAAAGGTTGTTCATAATTATATAGTTTTCGAAATGACTATCTACAAAATTTAGCATAACACATGTAGTGATATGATATACATGTATGAGTATTTAGAACATAAGGACAAAGGCTACAATGTGAAACCAATGGTCTTTGGCAGAAAGTGCAAAATGTATGAAATTCATAGATTAATTTTATCCATAAAATATGTATAAAAAAAAATTCAGAGCTATATCAAAATTTAAAACAAATTATGAGTGGAAACATTAAAAATCAAGATTTGTACTAACAAGCAGAAATGAAATTAGTGCAAATTAAAAATAAAGCATTCATAATTTAGAAACAAGATAAAAGATTTAAAAAATACAATTTTTATAAATATTGCACGTCTACCTGAATTTCACATTTATAAAAACAACAGTTAAAAAAATACCACACATTGGAACAATATATACAGGAACTAATTTGCTATCAGTACACTACACATTAAACATCTTTTAGAAGTGGTTTTGAAATCGCTGCAAAAATTTTGGCATCCAATAGTATTCAATCAATGATGATGGTCTCCCACTAAGAACTCAACACGACAATAATTTAAAAGAATGGCTTATTCCTGGCAAAAAAGGAATTACATTAAGAAGCAAAAACATAAGTACTTTTTTTTATAGAAAACCAATTAGAAAAATATGAATGCCAGGATTTAAAGAAATAGAACAAAAGGTATTTAGAAATGCCAAGAAAAAAGCAGAAAAAAATAAAATTGAAACTGGAAAAATAATAACTGCATATAAAAGAGTGGGGTGCTCAATATCAATTGTTATAATTTCTTACTAGTTCTATTCCAAAATGCAGAGTTAGTGTAAAAATGTAGTACAGAGGACCCCACGCCTTTACCACGATGACATTAATTTTCTAGTTAATCATTTTATTCTTATATTAAGATTTATTTCTTACTTTTTAGTTTGATAAAAAAGCATGTTTCTTAAAACTATAATTTAAATTAATTGTGCTTCAAATACGTCAGACTGAACAAATTACGTATTATCACAACAAATGCCAAATCTAATAATAACACACCAAGTTGGCAACCCTGATTGGTAATTGCGTCTTATTGCAACCTATTAGCGATATTATATGAAATGAAGCACCTGGCAGCCAATTCAGTGTGTACCACACATAGGAAATCGGGGTGGCCAACTCAGCGAGTTATTTAGAGTCAGCGATTGTCGCAAAAATACACAAGTACCCTCCGAGTTCCTGTGTGTTGAACGTGCTGAATTGGCAAACAGGTGCTTTGTTTCATATAATGTCACCAATTGGTTGTGATAATACGTAAGTATATACCAAGATTTATGTTTTTTCACTTGTGTACAACATACCTGCATACAGGAGTTTTTGTACCCAAGCTGTATTAATTTTTGGTACTTTCATAATATTGCAACCATATTGGTGAAATTATATGTAATACAACACATGGTAGTCAATCTGGCGCATACGACACATGCAAAATCAGGGTCACCAACTTGGCACGTTATCTTGAACATTGGCATTGTTGTGGTAATATGTATCGTAAAATCTGGTGTATGGTGCACACTTTTAACACAAAAAATAAGATTGAATTTTATGCGTGCACGTTATATACCAGGTATAAAAATAAGAGCTTTAAAAAATGTGAGCACAGGAAAAAAAATTAGATTTCTACATAGATCAAAATAATGGTTATTTAAAAGAAATGGCATTCCTTATGAACTTAAAGGGTTGCACTTCTAGATGTATACTATTTTTTACTAAAGCTTAGAATAAATGACTTTCAAACTTTAAGAGCATGACTCGCATACATCTCAGGTTTCTTCATGAAAATGGGGGTGCACATTTTCAGCAAATAAACATAAAAATTAAAAATTGCTACTTGAAAGTATAAGTGCATGTAATACGATAGTATACATGATATGCCAGATTTTATGGTAAAAACATCATTTTTCTCTACCTTTCTTTAATGAGTAAAAGCATAAAATATATTTATATTGGGTTAAATATAAAGAATCTGATATATATACTTCATTTATTTTCATCCAAATAAACAAAACACTATAGTCACAATAAAGGAACCATAAAATAAATGTAATGAAATAATTTCTTTATGAGAACTTTTAAGACATTTTCCATACGTTTACCAATAAGCTAGAAAAGTTCTTTAAAATCTACAAGAAATTAGTCTCTTAAAAAGATTACTAATTGAAAACAAAAATTTATTTTGTAGGCTTGCCTTTTTCAAGACATGCAAGCTATTTTAAAGTTCAATATGAAAATAAAACTATTCCAATGTAGCAAAGGAATACTTAAATTATTATTTGCCTATAAGCAAGTGCCCAAAAAATCAACAATGTGACTTATTATGAATCAAGTAAATTTCATTAAGATATGTGACTACCCAAAATTCGCAGTTTTGGTGAAAATTTTCAAAAATTACTTTTGTGTTTTTATTTTAAAGACTATACATTTAAGATTCCAAAAACACTCTATTTTTGTTTCTATGATATCTAGAAGCAAAGTTATAGCATAATTAGTAAACTGGAATTGGAGTTAACAAAACCAGATGCTGATCCCTACACAAAATATTTTTAAGATATTGAATTTAAATTTTCAGAACATGTATTATTTAGTTCTATCTGTGTTATGAATCAAACTCTAATCTCTGTGTATATACAGTGAACCCAAAAAGTGTTCGTACACTTGCAATTTCCTATAAAATTTATTGTTTCCGACTAATAAAAATTAATATTTTGGAATTGTAATTTTTTTATATCTGTAACTTGTTCTTGGTGGAATGACATAATTATTTTTTTAAAAATTGTATAACTATTATTTTTAAAAATTCATAATCAAAAAGCTCCTGAAAAATTACGCCACTAAAGTCTTAGAACACTTAACAAAAATCTCAACATAGCTTTAAATATTGTATTTCTTTCTTAATTTAGAACTTAGTAGGATATCTTTTAGTGTCCACAACAACTTTTGGACATCTTGATATAGATTTATTGAGTTTTTGTAATTTCTGCATTGATTTTCCTCCATGCTTCTGTGATTATTGTTTTTACTTCCCATTATGTGTTTATATGTCATGTTTTCTTTTTATTTTAAATCTAGTTCTCCCCAAATATGCTCTGCTGGGCTAAATAAATTGATTGAGGAGGTGTTTTCAAACTTTTGGGTACAGGTATAGAGACACCAGCAGTGTACATTGAGAGCAGTTCGCTTGGCGTCATTATCCTGTTAAAAAATGAAGTCGTCTGAAATATCCAAATTTTGAGAGGATAATTTAAAATTTCTCTTTAAAATATTTAAATAGAGCTCATGATTCTCAATACCATCAAAAAATACCAAATTACCTAATTCCTGAAGCCTATTTACACCCCCCCTCCCCCGCAAGAACACCTCTGTGTTGAATCATGGAGGTGGAGGAGCTCTTGTTCCACATAAATTCACTGGATTAAATGCCTCATTTTTTCCTTTAAAACTATTATATGCCCATCAGAACCAAAAATGTTGAATTTTCTGTCATCCCAATCACTTTCCTGTCAATTTTGAATTTTCTGAAACTTAAGTCACAAGAATCTAGTTGGATGAATGAACCATGGAAGTGGAAGTGTTCTTGCGTGGGGGCGTAAATCAGCCACAGAATTAGGTAATTTTTGATGGTATTGAGAATCATGAGCTCTAGTCAAATATTTTAAAGAGAAATTTTAAATTGTCTGTCCAAAATTTGATATTGAACACGACTTCATATTTTAACAGGATAATGAAGCCAAGCGTACTGCTCTCAATGTACACCGCTGGTGTCTTTATAACTGGCCCAAAATTTTGTGAAAACACCTCCTCAATCAATTTATTTAGCCCAGCAGAGCATATTTGGGGAGAACTAGATTTAAAATAAAAAAAACATGACATAAACACATAATGGGAAGTAAAAATAATAATCACAGAAGCATGGAGGTAAATCGATGCAGAAATTACAAAAACTCATTAAATCTATATCAAGATGTCCAAAAGTTGTTGTGGACACTAAAAGATAGCCTATTAAGTTCTAAATTAAGAAAGAAATACAATATTTAAAGCTATGTTGAGATTTTTGTTAAGTGTTCTAAGACTTTAGTGGCGTAATTTTTCAGGAGCTTTTTGATTATTAATTTTTAAAAATAATAGTTATGCTATTTTTAAAAAAATAATTATGTCATTCCATTAAGAACAAGTTGCAGATATCATAAAAAAATTACAATTTCTATACATTAATTTTTATTAGTCGAAATCATTAAATTTTATAGGAAACTGCAAGTGTACGAACACTTTTGGGGTTCACTGTATTTATGTACTTCATTGCATTTAAATGTAAAAAATATCATTAATTTTGTTAAAAATCGAGTTTTTGCATAAAATTTGGCATATTTAAAAAACTTTTAAAAGTAATACATATCTTTTAATTCCTAATATATAAAGATGTTCCATTATTTATGTACTGTATAAATATTATTTGAATACATTCATTAGAATTTTGTGTAAAAGATCCTAATTGCAATTTTTCATGAAAATTTTACTAAACTCGACAATTTTTATAATCTATAAAACTCTCCAGAAAACAGCAAAAGGGTTGAAAATTAGTTAAACATGATTCTAAAGAGTTTGAGCTATAAATTATGGTGAGTTTAAGAAATGTACAACTAGTAGAACATTTTTCATATTGTATTTAAATCTTTAAAAGCATTGTCTGAGAAACTATGTTTTTTGGCTTCACGGTAAAGTTCACAAATGGATTTCTTTTTAAGACATTGAATTAACATTTTAAGAAAACTTTTATTTTATTTTATTTGTATTATAGACTATAATCTCTGTGTATGTATTTATGCATTTTATTGCACATACAATTTGTGAGAAAAAACATGCTTTTTTTTAAAAAATTGACCAATTTCAAAAAAATAATGTAAATCTTATCGCTTTAGGCACAGATAATGATGTTATTTGTGTGCAGTTTTAATATTATTTGAATATATTAATTAGAATTTTCAATACAAGGTTTATTGTAACTGCAATTTTTAACTAAAAATTCCCAATCTATCCAAAATAATTTAAAATTTTGTGGAATTGTATTTTAATTCCTGACTCAAGTGTAGTATAGGGGAGAGGGCCCTTTCGATTTTTATATAGATATTATTGGTTAGATAACGAATTCATTCTGGCTTCGGGAAACCTATCGCTAAGTGAAGTAGCTTGGCGATCGATTTTGGTCACCAAAAAAATTTGACATCGCCAAGTATCTATACTACACTTGAACCTTAATTCCTAGTTCTATGCACACCCTTTTTAAAGAAAAAAGTGTTTTTTTAGTTGAAAATTTATGTTTCAATAAAATGCTCCAAACGTAGCCACATACCTCTTAAATTTGTTTTTTAAGTAATCCGCCAAAAAAAGGCAGATAATCACATTTTTTCGCTAAATTCCTATAAAAGCCTTACAAAATCAAAACAATCTAGTACTCATGTGTTCGTCCGCGGGTAGCGTGGTAGAAACGAAAAATAGTTCGGAAGATTTATGAGAACTAAATTTGTTGTTGAACCCCAATCTTTAAAATATGTAGCCAGTATATTAAAAAAACTTTTTTAATCCTGAATATCTTTTTAATTTGTTTGATAGTGTTAATTAACCATTTTTTGAAATTTTGAGTACATGTAATGTCTCATATTTGTAAAGGCATGCGTTCAAATCTGATATAAACAAACTCATTTCAAACTGAGTAAGTCCATGTAGTCATTTTTGAGTATTTCTTTTTTCTCCGTGCAATGCATGAAAATGTGAAAAAAGAAAACAAAAACGAAAAGGAGGAATTTTATAATTTTTAGTCCGTAAGAAAAACACGGTACATTAAAAATGTTTTTTAATTCGAACTTTTTCTTCTTTACACACTTTTATTTGTTTGACCTGTTCAAAAGTGACGGAATCTAATATAACAACTAGCTTTCATGGCCCGGCGTTGCACGGGCTTATACCAACGTTATAACTTAATCCCCATGTTAATTTCCTCCTTTTATTCTAACGCCAACACATTTGTGGGGTTTGACGCATACGATGTGAGTGCATGACCCGTGAGTGCGTGTCATGGCTTTGTTGCTTAAAATTTCCCCTTCTCTTCAGAAATTCTCGATCCTAGTACCGCTGAAGACCCACCGTGTAAGGGTGGGATGCACGTAAAATAAATCGAGAGCTCAAACGTCCTCCCGTTGGTGTGGTGTGGTAGTTAGAGGAGGGGGGTGCCAGCTCAGGTGTCGTCCGTGTCACTTGACCATGGTTCAAAATTACGCGGACCGTCCCTAAAAGTCCTCGTGTTGCTGAACAGTGGGACGTTAATATTCACTCAACTTCACAAATTCAGCACTTCCAATATTATTTTCCGAAATTACTTTGATTTCTTTGTTTCTTTCCTCTCCGCTTAGCCCGGCATTGCACGGGCTTTTACCGAGTGAATAACTTCACCCTCATGGAAATTTCGTGTTTCCCTCAGGCCGATAGCACTTGTGTGTGTGTGTGCGTGCGATGTGAGTGATTTCTTTAACAATGTCATAAAAACTCCCTTTTTCGAAATTTGTTCTTGCGTTGGTGTGGTGTGGTAATTATTAAAGGCGGGTGAAAGCTCATGTGGCGTCCTCGTCACTTGAGCATGGTTGAAAATTTCGAGGTCCGTCACCAAAAACCCTCGAATAGGCAAACAGTGCGAATTTAAAAATCACCCACTCACTTTCCAATTCTTTCGTTTTACCGAGTGAATAACTTCCTCCCATGGAAATTTCGTGTTTCCCTCAGGCCGATAGCACTTGTGTGTGTGTGTGTGTGTGTGTATGCGCGCGATGTGAGTGATTTCTTTAACTATGTCATAAAAACTTCCTTTTTCGAAATTTGTTCTTGCGTTGGTGTGGTGTGGTAATTCTTAAAGATGGGTGAATGCTCAGGTGTCGTCCTCGTCACTTGAGCATGGTTGAAAATTTCGAGGTCCGTCACCAAAAACCCGTGAATAGGCAAACAGTGCGAATTTAAAAATCACCCACTTCACTTTCCAATTCTTTCCTTTGCCTGAGTGAATAATTTCATCCCCATGGAAATTTCGTGTTTCCCTCAGGCCGATAGCACTTGTGTGTGTGTATGCGCGCGATGTGAGTGATTTCTTTAACTATGTCATAAAAACTCCCTTTTTCGAAATTTGTTCTTGCGTTGGTGTGGTGTGGTAATTATTAAAGATGGGTGAAAGCTCAGGTGTCGTCCTCGTCACTTGAGAATGGTTGAAAATTTCGAGGTCCGTCACCAAAAATTCTCGAATAGGCAAACAGGGTGAATTTTAAAATCACCCACTCACTTCAACGATATTGATTCATATGAGAAAAAATCATAAAATATGCAAAACATCATTGTTTTGTAAAAAAAAAAAAGTTGTTTTTTTCCTATAAAATTCTTTAAAGAAATATAGTTTTTGGCATTTTATTTTTTTAATCATTGATTCTAAATGATCAATGACTTTTTTAAAAATCATTTTCATTTAAATGCATCGATATTTATTCATTTTACAAGAAATCATAAAATAGGCAAAGTATTATTATTTTGAAAAAGAAATCCGAATCGTGACAAATAATTGATGTTTGGTATTTAATTTACTCAATCACTGATATTAAAAGAGCAAAGTATGCATCTTTTTATTTCAGATGGTTTACTTATCATAGTTATAAGAAATCCTTATACGTAACGATTGAAAAATTTCGATTAATGATTTACAGAAAACAAATCTTTTCTACTTAAAAAAATGTATATTTAAAGCAACAAAGAAAACGTTCTGATATAATATATTACGAAAAACCAAGCATATTCATTATTTTAACAATAATTTTTTTCTTAGAGCTTAAAATAATACAAAGGGTTTGTGTGTATGTGTGGTATTTTCATTTGCCAATGAATCGTTATATACTGGTAGCTAAAGTATAGTCCAGAAAAGTATAATCTATTGTTTTATCCAGAAAAAAACAGATTTTACAGTGTTGCCATTACATAATTAATCTAGTAATGAATAACGGAAAAAATATTGCAACATCAAGTTTGACCTTGGCCACTGAGCATTAAACAGAGGGGAAAAAAATAATAATAATGATTCTCGCGCATGCGCAAAGCCTTTAGAATGTCTTTAAAAGTTTTCATTATTTTTGAGGGCTCAATTTTTAATTGAAAATTCCAAGTTTTTACATATTGATTGGAAACAACAATAATTTTTGAAGAAAAAAGTTTACAAAAATAATGCTTATATTATTTCTCGCAAAAACTTTATTTTACGAAAATCACAAAAAAAATCTTAAAAATCCATAATTTTTAAGCGAAATCGACACACGGGAAAAAATTTAATGCAATTTTTTTTTTAATGAAGAAATTATTAAATGATTGATTTAAGTATTTTGAGTGTTTTATTACAATTCGTTCAAAAAAGTTTTTGGCTTTTTATTTTTTAAATCACTGATTCTGAAAGTTTTAAAAATCATTTTTATATAAAAGCAACGATATTGATTCATATGAGAAAAATCATAAAATATGCAAAACAGCATTGTTTTTTTTTAAAAAAAAAAGTTTTTTTTTCTATAAAATTCTTTAAAGAAAGATAGTTTTTTCCCGGAAACGAAACTGTAGCAATTTTAAAAATAGTTGTATGCTGAAAAAAGAACAGAAAGTATAAATTTTTCAAATTACAAAATTTCACTACTATTTTAATTCTTGAAGTAAAATTGTGAGAATTTTTTGAAATATTCGACACGGGGAAAAAAGTTTCATGCAATTACGCATTATTTTAAAGTAAACTATAAGTTTTATGAAAGAGAACAAAAATTTCGATACTGATAAATATTTTAAATGAATCTCAGAAATGCATTGAATGCATTTTAATTTAAAAAAAATATATTAATTTAAATCCATTATCAATAAATACTAATAAAAAAAATTCTACAGATAGCTCTTGAAACGTTTGGATGTTTGATTAAACATATATAAGTGTTAAAAATCCACTTTTGGGGGAAAACCTAGTTATATGCTAACATTCACTGAAAAAAACATTAAAAAAAAATACTATTTGATAAAAACATTTAATTTTTTTAATTTTAATTTTATAGTTTTTCATTCCACTCTGTGTTAATTAAATTATTTAAACACGTATCTGCGAAAAAAATTATATTATACAAAACTAACTTATTAATTATTTTTAATAAAATTGATTAAAAATGCTCATTTAGCAATTAATTGTGACATACCATTTGCTTACATAATGGCAGCACTGAAAATGAAGTAAATTTCAGATCAGTGGGGATGCAGCAAGTGAATTCAATCATTGAAGAAGAGAGAATTAATTTACGGGTGGGAAAAATAAGCAGAAATGAACAAAATCGAATTGTTGAAAAAGATAGAAATTACTTTGAATGATTAAAAATCAGAAAAAAAAACTTGAATGATTAAAAATCAGAAAAAAACCTTTTAGAAGGCAAAAAAAAAAAAAAAAGTACATTAAAATAACAGAGGATCATGTTAAAATAAGTATTTATCAGTAAAATTAATTTACGTGGGAAAAATTAGCAGAAATGAAAAAAAAGAGATCATCCACGATTCGAACTCGCAGAGACACGATCTGCTTTACGGTGTAAATGAAGCGAAGCGCTACCGACTGTGCTACCGGGACCCGTAGCGAAAAATGAAAAAACGCAACAATAATGAATGGAAAGACGAAAAAGTAATTTTTTCACTCGCATTTTTTTTTTTTTTTTTTTTACTCACCAAAGTTACTGATTTCCCCCTGTTTAAGGCAGAATTTTTTTAGTGTAACCCTTGAGTTAGATGCGGTCGAAGGCGAAACAGGTCAACTGTCTTTGGCGCAAAGCTAATTTTCGACGCCAATGTTTGGCTAAATGTAAAATCGCGTATTTTAAATTATTTTAAAAATCATTACCTTCATTTTAAGGGCATAATTTTTACGTTAATGCTCTCAAACATCACCAACTATTTGCAAAAATAACGTACTTTGAAATAAAAAATGTACAAATTACTACTTTTTAATTTATTTCTCAGAAAAACATAAGTTTACGAAAATCACAATTTTTTTTTAAAAAAATCCGTAATTTTGAAGCATTTTTTTCAATCTTCGTATATGTTACGGATAATATTACTGTACACACGGAAAAAAGATTTTGTGAGATTATCTTCATAAATGACGAAGTTATTCAATGTGAAGTAAAAATTAAGACTACTTTTTAAAAATTCTTTAAAAAAAAAGTTTTGGGAATTTTATTTTTTAAATGAATGGGATCTAAAAGAGAAAGGCTTGAAGTTAATTAGTGTAGAATATCGATTTAATAACACGAAAAGTAATTCATACCCAACGATTTAGAAATAATTTTCATGAAAACGCATCAGTTTTAACACTATATTTAAAAATTCGAAAAAAATAGAAAATATCGTTATTTTACAAAAAAACATTATACAGTATCATGGCGAAATAAATGATCTTTCCGGTTCTGTAATTATTTTTATGTCTGATTTCAACACCGAAAATTGTATGATAATTTTAATATGGTCGAAAACGTCGGATCACAGCTCGGCCGAAACGGAAGGGAAGTTCCGCCAAGTAAACAACCGGCAGGGGTAAAACAATTAGGCGTTTTAAGGTTTTTAATTAATATCTTTTTAACTAATTACAATATCGGAATATAAATGGGCAATACGGCTTTCCCGGAAAATTCCCGATCTTTTGGTACCTTCCGCGACTTTCTGCGTGGTGCGGTTCAGGAGAACATAGACGCACATACATAGATAGATAGATAGATACGTTTGTTTACCTTCGAATTTTAATAGTGTAAGATACGGAACTCATCCGAGGCCTCGTAAACGGAGAGAATAAATGCACTTCAGACCCGTTAATTAATATCCATTGAAGCGCAAGACTAATTCCACAGCCAGGTAATTCCAGCTTAAAATATCAAACGGAAGGATAAATTTAATAATGAATAAATGATAGTTTAAAAAACAAAACAACACGCTTTTATTGTAGTTCGAACTAAAAAAGGAAAAATAAATTATAGTTTGAAAAAAACTAAAAAACACGCTTTTATCCTGAATCGAACTAAAAAGTAAAAAAATAATTCTTAATAAAGAATAAAATGATTAACGGGAAAATGAATGTCATTGGGGTGTTCTATAAATGCATTGATTGTTATAATTTCTAACTTCTGTTACGAAAAGCTTAATTAGTGTAAAAAGGTAGTACAAAGCACCCCACGCTTTTACCCCAATGACATTCATTTTCACGTTATAATCATTTTATTCTTTATTAAGAATTATTTTTTTACTTTTTAGTTCGATTCAGTTTAAAAGCGTGTTTTTTAGTTTTTTTCAAACTATAATTTATTCCTTTTGGTTCCTCATATCTATAAATAAAAAATCTTTTCTCATAAGAAAAATTTTGAGTCTGCCAAAATATACTTTAACAACTGAATGTTCGGAATCGTGTGACAAATTTAAAGTCACGCCTTATAATTTAGATTTTGTGATATGAAAATATAAAGCGGTGCAAGCATTAGGTGTTCGCATTATAATATGAATTTATAGTTTTATTTAACTATAATTAAGGGAAATATTTATATTTTACACTGTCTATTTCTTATTTTAATAAATATGTTAAATTATTTAATAAATATGTTAAATTATTTAATAAATATGTTAAATAGATTTTTTATAATTAAAAATTTTAATTTAATTTAAATAATTATAAATAATTAAAAACTTTGCGAGGCCCCCTCAAGCGCGAGACCGTTGGCGGTTGCCGCCACTGTTGCCAACCGTGGTCTAGAGGTCATAACCTTGTGACTAAAGCCTTATTTTTAAAATATTTACTCGATTTCAGTTGTAGACTCTGTTTTATCAGATAAGACTAACCATTGCTGAAACAAGTGAGAGTTAATGTATTCCTAGTATTGGTACAGAAAAAAAATTGAAAAAATCTCGAAATGTGGAAAAAATTGCATTTTAATTTAAAATTTCAATTTTACAAAACTATACTTAACTTTTTTCAATAAAGGATTTCCATTTGCGGGAAAAAAAATGCTGTTACTTTTAAAATAATTCAGTTTTTAAAAATAAAAAAAAAAATTACTGAGTGCATTAATTTTTGTCATTTGACCTTGAATTAAAATTATGAAATAAATCCCAAACAGTCTTAGTGTTGCCTCCAAATACATTAATAAATAATCAATTATGGTCCCTGATACACAAAATATTAATTTATTTTCAATTTATCATACATAATTTAAATAAAATGTGACACAATAATACGCATTGCCCTTTAAAATGAAGCTTTTTAGTGAACAGGCATGAATTGCAAGTGGAAAATAGAGTAAAATTTGATATGTCAAAATATCGCATAATGAGCTATTTTGGATTCCTGAGTATGTAGTATGTGACACAGGTACTATATATATATATTTTAAATTTTCAAAACAATATTCGCGCATTTTTTTATGAGGATCGGATCTTCAATAGTGGAGTGAGTGAATATTAACGTCGCTCTGATTAGCAACACGAGGGCTTTTAGTGACGGTCCGCGTAATTTTAAACCATGGTCAAGTGACGCGGACGACACCTGAGCTGGCACCCCTTCTCCTAACGACCACACCACACTAACGGGAGGACGTTTGAGCTCTCGGCAGATTTAACATGCATCGCGCCCCTACACGACGGGTCTTCAGTGGTACTGGGGTCGAACTCATGCCATACTAGCCATGATCCGAAACCTTGACGAATTGGTTACCGTTACCACAGTAATACCCCGACTTAACAAATTCAGAGTGACACGATTTTCAAATCTCGTCAATTCGTCTTTTGTTAAAAACAAAAATTGGTAAAATTCGTGAAATTGGTAATATGATTGAAGAATTTACCGATTTTGCCTGGCAAATAAATTTAGAAGTGGGTAGTGATGCCGTTCAATAATTGCGGAATTCCCACAATCAAGAGATGAGAATCGATGAGCTCATAGAAATGCATGAGCAAAAGCAAGACTTTGAAGAAGTCTGAGTATTTAGACCCAGTTCAAGCAGAAGTTCGAATAATGGTTGGGAATTTGACAAAAGACCTCAGCTTGATTGAAGAAAGGATTGCAAATTTTAGAATATATTGGCTCGAACGATGATCTATTCAGTCTGACACACATGAAGAACCATAAATTTAAAATATAGTTTAAAAAACACGCTTTTATCGAACTAAAATCTCAATATAAAAATAAAATTATTAACGAGAAAATTAATGTCATCTTGGTAAAAGCATGAGGGCCTTTGTACTACATTTTTACACTTACTCTGCATTTTGGAATAGTACTAGTAAGAAATTATAACAATTAATATTGAGCACCCCATGCTTTTATACGCAGTTATTATTTTTCCAGTTTCAATTTCTTTATTTTTTTCTGCTTCTTTTCTTGGCATTTCTAAATACCTTGTGTTCTATTTCTTTAAATCTTGGCACTCATATTTATCTAATTTGTTTTCTATAAAAAATTACTTACATTTTTGCTTCTTAATGTAATTCCTTTTTTGCCAGAAATAAGCCATTCTTTTAAATTATTTTCATTTTGAGTTCTTAGTGGGAGACTGTCATCGTTGATTGAAAACTATTGGATAGCAAAATTTTATTTGCAGCGATTTCAAAACCACTTCTAAAATATATTTAAAGTGTAGTGTACTGATAACAAATTAGTTTCTGTATATATATATATGTATATTCAAAATTTCTCTACAAGAGAGATATGAATTACATGATTAATACTTAAAAGAATATCAATTGCCAGATAACAAGTCAACAGAATTTAGAAGGAGATATGAAAGATTGAAATAACACAGTAAAATATAAAAGAATGGATGCTTCAGTATTATCAACATTGCAAACTTAGGACAGCTAGTATACATAAAATTTTCTTTAAAAAAATCCTTCTGTATAAAAGTGTATAAAAACTTCTTCTTCCTTCTGTATAAAAACAACAGTTCAAAAAATACCACGCATTGGAACAATATATATATATATATTGTTCCAATGTGTGGTATTTTTTGAACTGTTGTTTTTATAAATGTGAAATTCAGAAAGACATGCCTTCATGTGTAGTATTTATAAAATTATATTTTTTAAACCTCTTAGCTTGTTTCTAAATTATGAATGCTTATTTTTAATTTGCATTAATTTCATTTCTGCTTGTTAGCATAAATCTTCATTTTTAATATTTCCACTCATAATTTATTTTAAATTTTGCACATAGTTCAGAATTTTTCTCTTTTTTTTATATGTATATATTTTGTGGATAAAAATTAATCTATGAATTTCATACATTTTGCACTTTCTGCCAAAGACCATTAGTTTCACATTGTAGCCTTTGTCGTCATGTTCTAAATACTCATATGGGCGTAGCATAACACTACAATGTGTTATGCTAAATTTTGTAGATAGCCATTTAGAAAACTATATAATTATGAACAACATTTGTAAAAATTTTACTCTAATGAGGAAAATTTCAAAATTCCTCTCAGAACAAGCTGTTTATAAATTCTTCAGTAAATAATTTAGATGACTTGCATATCCTAACATGTAATTTATTTGAAACAACACTGTTTGAAAGGCATTTTCACTCACATTTCATAACTCAAAGACATGATTTGATAAAAAAAAATAGAAAAAGTGTTTAATTATTTTACTTTATACACTAGAACCTATATTTAAAATGATAATTCAAAGTATATTATATTAAAACAGCTGTTCTGTACAAATAAGGATGGAGTTGACTATAATAGAGATTAGATAGTGTTTATAAAAAAATCAATAAAAAATAATTTATTGAAGAAAACATGTTTCAAAAATTTCACTTATATTCTTGTTTATTTTTT
>BMAO01027038.1:0-14294 GCA_019973975.1 Trichonephila clavata
CCCTTTTTTGGCTCTTTGGCCGGGGCGCCGTCCTGCCCCGGGCCCCCTTTCTCCCTCCTCTTCCCCCCCCTCCCTTTTCTTCTGTCCCTCCGCCGCTGCTCCCGCCTCCCTGTCGCGCTTTTCCCCTTTCCCTTCGCTCCCCGTTCTTGCCCTCCCCCTTTCCCCTTTTTTGGCTCTTTGGCCGGGGCGCCGTCCTGCCCCGGGCCCCCCTTTCTCCCTCCTCTTCCCCCCCCCTCCCTTTTCTTCTGTCCCCTCCGCCGCTGCTCCCGCCTCCCTGTCGCGCTTTTCCCCCTTTCCCTTCGCTCCCCCGTTCTTGCCCTCCCCCTTTCCCCTTTTTTGGCTCTTTGGCCGGGGCGCCGTCCTGCCCCGGGCCCCCTTTCTCCCTCCTCTTCCCCCCCCCTCCCTTTTCTTCTGTCCCCTCCGCCGCTGCTCCCGCCTCCCTGTCGCGCTTTTCCCCCTTTCCCTTCGCTCCCCCGTTCTTGCCCTCCCCCTTTCCCCTTTTTTGGCTCTTTGGCCGGGGCGCCGTCCTGCCCCGGGCCCCCTTTCTCCCTCCTCTTCCCCCCCCCTCCCTTTTCTTCTGTCCCCTCCGCCGCTGCTCCCGCCTCCCTGTCGCGCTTTTCCCCCTTTCCCTTCGCTCCCCCGTTCTTGCCCTCCCCCTTTCCCCTTTTTTGGCTCTTTGGCCGGGGCGCCGTCCTGCCCCGGGCCCCCCTTTCTCCCTCCTCTTCCCCCCCCTCCCTTTTCTTCTGTCCCCTCCGCCGCTGCTCCCGCCTCCCTGTCGCGCTTTTCCCCCTTTCCCTTCGCTCCCCCGTTCTTGCCCTCCCCCTTTTCCCCTTTTTTGGCTCTTTGGCCGGGGCGCCGTCCTGCCCCGGGCCCCCTTTCTCCCTCCTCTTCCCCCCCCCTCCCTTTTCTTCTGTCCCCTCCGCCGCTGCTCCCGCCTCCCTGTCGCGCTTTTCCCCCTTTCCCTTCGCTCCCCCGTTCTTGCCCTCCCCCTTTTCCCCTTTTTTGGCTCTTTGGCCGGGGCGCCGTCCTGCCCCGGGCCCCCCTTTCTCCCTCCTCTTCCCCCCCCCTCCCTTTTCTTCTGTCCCCTCCGCCGCTGCTCCCGCCTCCCTGTCGCGCTTTTCCCCCTTTCCCTTCGCTCCCCCGTTCTTGCCCTCCCCCTTTCCCCTTTTTTGGCTCTTTGGCCGGGGCGCCGTCCTGCCCCGGGCCCCCTTTCTCCCTCCTCTTCCCCCCCCCTCCCTTTTCTTCTGTCCCCTCCGCCGCTGCTCCCGCCTCCCTGTCGCGCTTTTCCCCCTTTCCCTTCGCTCCCCCGTTCTTGCCCTCCCCCTTTCCCCTTTTTTGGCTCTTTGGCCGGGGCGCCGTCCTGCCCCGGGCCCCCTTTCTCCCTCCTCTTCCCCCCCCCTCCCTTTTCTCTGTCCCCTCCGCCGCTGCTCCCGCCTCCCTGTCGCGCTTTTCCCCTTTCCCTTCGCTCCCCCGTTCTTGCCCTCCCCCTTTCCCCTTTTTTGGCTCTTTGGCCGGGGCGCCGTCCTGCCCCGGGCCCCCTTTCTCCCTCCTCTTCCCCCCCCTCCCTTTTCTTCTGTCCCCTCCGCCGCTGCTCCCGCCTCCCTGTCGCGCTTTTCCCCCTTTCCCTTCGCTCCCCCGTTCTTGCCCTCCCCCTTTCCCCTTTTTTGGCTCTTTGGCCGGGGCGCCGTCCTGCCCCGGGCCCCCCTTTCTCCCTCCTCTTCCCCCCCCCTCCCTTTTCTTCTGTCCCCTCCGCCGCTGCTCCCGCCTCCCTGTCGCGCTTTTCCCCCTTTCCCTTCGCTCCCCCGTTCTTGCCCTCCCCCTTTCCCCTTTTTTGGCTCTTTGGCCGGGGCGCCGTCCTGCCCCGGGCCCCCTTTCTCCCTCCTCTTCCCCCCCCCTCCCTTTTCTTCTGTCCCCTCCGCCGCTGCTCCCGCCTCCCTGTCGCGCTTTTCCCCCTTTCCCTTCGCTCCCCCGTTCTTGCCCTCCCCCTTTTCCCCTTTTTTGGCTCTTTGGCCGGGGCGCCGTCCTGCCCCGGGCCCCCTTTCTCCCTCCTCTTCCCCCCCTCCTTTTCTTCTGTCCCTCCGCCGCTGCTCCCGCCTCCCTGTCGCGCTTTTCCCCCTTTCCCTTCGCTCCCCCGTTCTTGCCCTCCCCCTTTCCCCTTTTTTGGCTCTTTGGCCGGGGCGCCGTCCTGCCCCGGGCCCCCTTTCTCCCTCCTCTTCCCCCCCCCTCCCTTTTCTTCTGTCCCCTCCGCCGCTGCTCCCGCCTCCCTGTCGCGCTTTTCCCCCTTTCCCTTCGCTCCCCCGTTCTTGCCCTCCCCCTTTTCCCCTTTTTTGGCTCTTTGGCCGGGGCGCCGTCCTGCCCCGGGCCCCCTTTCTCCCTCCTCTTCCCCCCCCCTCCCTTTTCTTCTGTCCCTCCGCCGCTGCTCCCGCCTCCCTGTCGCGCTTTTCCCCCTTTCCCTTCGCTCCCCCGTTCTTGCCCTCCCCCTTTCCCCTTTTTTGGCTCTTTGGCCGGGGCGCCGTCCTGCCCCGGGCCCCCTTTCTCCCTCCTCTTCCCCCCCCCTCCCTTTTCTTCTGTCCCCTCCGCCGCTGCTCCCGCCTCCCTGTCGCGCTTTTCCCCCTTTCCCTTCGCTCCCCCGTTCTTGCCCTCCCCCTTTCCCCTTTTTTGGCTCTTTGGCCGGGGCGCCGTCCTGCCCCGGGCCCCCTTTCTCCCTCCTCTTCCCCCCCCCTCCCTTTTCTTCTGTCCCCTCCGCCGCTGCTCCCGCCTCCCTGTCGCGCTTTTCCCCTTTCCCTTCGCTCCCCCGTTCTTGCCCTCCCCCTTTTCCCCTTTTTTGGCTCTTTGGCCGGGGCGCCGTCCTGCCCCGGGCCCCCTTTCTCCCTCCTCTTCCCCCCCCCTCCCTTTTCTTCTGTCCCCTCCGCCGCTGCTCCCGCCTCCCTGTCGCGCTTTTCCCCCTTTCCCTTCGCTCCCCCGTTCTTGCCCTCCCCCTTTTCCCCTTTTTTGGCTCTTTGGCCGGGGCGCCGTCCTGCCCCGGGCCCCCTTTCTCCCTCCTCTTCCCCCCCCCTCCCTTTTCTTCTGTCCCCTCCGCCGCTGCTCCCGCCTCCCTGTCGCGCTTTTCCCCCTTTCCCTTCGCTCCCCCGTTCTTGCCCTCCCCCTTTCCCCTTTTTTGGCTCTTTGGCCGGGGCGCCGTCCTGCCCCGGGCCCCCTTTCTCCCTCCTCTTCCCCCCCCCTCCCTTTTCTTCTGTCCCCTCCGCCGCTGCTCCCGCCTCCCTGTCGCGCTTTTCCCCCTTTCCCTTCGCTCCCCCGTTCTTGCCCTCCCCCTTTTCCCCTTTTTTGGCTCTTTGGCCGGGGCGCCGTCCTGCCCCGGGCCCCCTTTCTCCCTCCTCTTCCCCCCCCCTCCCTTTTCTTCTGTCCCCTCCGCCGCTGCTCCCGCCTCCCTGTCGCGCTTTTCCCCCTTTCCCTTCGCTCCCCCGTTCTTGCCCTCCCCCTTTCCCCTTTTTTGGCTCTTTGGCCGGGGCGCCGTCCTGCCCCGGGCCCCCTTTCTCCCTCCTCTTCCCCCCCCCTCCCTTTTCTTCTGTCCCCTCCGCCGCTGCTCCCGCCTCCCTGTCGCGCTTTTCCCCCTTTCCCTTCGCTCCCCGTTCTTGCCCTCCCCCTTTTCCCCTTTTTTGGCTCTTTGGCCGGGGCGCCGTCCTGCCCCGGGCCCCCTTTCTCCCTCCTCTTCCCCCCCCCTCCCTTTTCTTCTGTCCCCTCCGCCGCTGCTCCCGCCTCCCTGTCGCGCTTTTCCCCTTTCCCTTCGCTCCCCGTTCTTGCCCTCCCCCTTTCCCCTTTTTTGGCTCTTTGGCCGGGGCGCCGTCCTGCCCCGGGCCCCCTTTCTCCCTCCTCTTCCCCCCCCCTCCCTTTTCTCTGTCCCCTCCGCCGCTGCTCCCGCCTCCCTGTCGCGCTTTTCCCCCTTTCCCTTCGCTCCCCCGTTCTTGCCCTCCCCCTTTCCCCTTTTTTGGCTCTTTGGCCGGGGCGCCGTCCTGCCCCGGGCCCCCTTTCTCCCTCCTCTTCCCCCCCCTCCCTTTTCTTCTGTCCCCTCCGCCGCTGCTCCCGCCTCCCTGTCGCGCTTTTCCCCCTTTCCCTTCGCTCCCCCGTTCTTGCCCTCCCCCTTTCCCCTTTTTTGGCTCTTTGGCCGGGGCGCCGTCCTGCCCCGGGCCCCCTTTCTCCCTCCTCTTCCCCCCCCTCCCTTTTCTCTGTCCCTCCGCCGCTGCTCCCGCCTCCCTGTCGCGCTTTTCCCCCTTTCCCTTCGCTCCCCCGTTCTTGCCCTCCCCCTTTCCCCTTTTTTGGCTCTTTGGCCGGGGCGCCGTCCTGCCCCGGGCCCCCTTTCTCCCTCCTCTTCCCCCCCCCTCCCTTTTCTTCTGTCCCTCCGCCGCTGCTCCCGCCTCCCTGTCGCGCTTTTCCCCCTTTCCCTTCGCTCCCCCGTTCTTGCCCTCCCCCTTTCCCCTTTTTTGGCTCTTTGGCCGGGGCGCCGTCCTGCCCCGGGCCCCCTTTCTCCCTCCTCTTCCCCCCCCCTCCCTTTTCTTCTGTCCCTCCGCCGCTGCTCCCGCCTCCCTGTCGCGCTTTTCCCCCTTTCCCTTCGCTCCCCGTTCTTGCCCTCCCCCTTTCCCCTTTTTTGGCTCTTTGGCCGGGGCGCCGTCCTGCCCCGGGCCCCCTTTCTCCCTCCTCTTCCCCCCCCCTCCCTTTTCTTCTGTCCCTCCGCCGCTGCTCCCGCCTCCCTGTCGCGCTTTTCCCCCTTTCCCTTCGCTCCCCGTTCTTGCCCTCCCCCTTTCCCCTTTTTTGGCTCTTTGGCCGGGGCGCCGTCCTGCCCCGGGCCCCCTTTCTCCCTCCTCTTCCCCCCCCTCCCTTTTCTTCTGTCCCTCCGCCGCTGCTCCCGCCTCCCTGTCGCGCTTTTCCCCCTTTCCCTTCGCTCCCCCGTTCTTGCCCTCCCCCTTTCCCCTTTTTTGGCTCTTTGGCCGGGGCGCCGTCCTGCCCCGGGCCCCCTTTCTCCCTCCTCTTCCCCCCCCCTCCCTTTTCTCTGTCCCTCCGCCGCTGCTCCCGCCTCCCTGTCGCGCTTTTCCCCTTTCCCTTCGCTCCCCCGTTCTTGCCCTCCCCCTTTCCCCTTTTTTGGCTCTTTGGCCGGGGCGCCGTCCTGCCCCGGGCCCCCTTTCTCCCTCCTCTTCCCCCCCCCTCCCTTTTCTTCTGTCCCTCCGCCGCTGCTCCCGCCTCCCTGTCGCGCTTTTCCCCCTTTCCCTTCGCTCCCCCGTTCTTGCCCTCCCCCTTTCCCCTTTTTTGGCTCTTTGGCCGGGCGCCGTCCTGCCCCGGGCCCCCTTTCTCCCTCCTCTTCCCCCCCCTCCCTTTTCTTCTGTCCCTCCGCCGCTGCTCCCGCCTCCCTGTCGCGCTTTTCCCCTTTCCCTTCGCTCCCCGTTCTTGCCCTCCCCCTTTCCCCTTTTTTGGCTCTTTGGCCGGGGCGCCGTCCTGCCCCGGGCCCCCTTTCTCCCTCCTCTTCCCCCCCCTCCCTTTTCTCTGTCCCTCCGCCGCTGCTCCCGCCTCCCTGTCGCGCTTTTCCCCCTTTCCCTTCGCTCCCCCGTTCTTGCCCTCCCCCTTTCCCCTTTTTTGGCTCTTTGGCCGGGGCGCCGTCCTGCCCCGGGCCCCCTTTCTCCCTCCTCTTCCCCCCCCTCCCTTTTCTTCTGTCCCTCCGCCGCTGCTCCCGCCTCCCTGTCGCGCTTTTCCCCCTTTCCCTTCGCTCCCCCGTTCTTGCCCTCCCCCTTTCCCCTTTTTTGGCTCTTTGGCCGGGGCGCCGTCCTGCCCGGGCCCCCTTTCTCCCTCCTCTTCCCCCCCCCTCTCCTTTTCTTCTTTCCCTCCGCCGCTGCTCCCGCCTCCCTGTCGCGCTTTTTCCCCTTTCCTTCGATCCACGTTATTGCCATATAAAATTTTCACATTTTTTGGATATTTGGCAGGGGAGACGTCATGAACAGGGAAAAATTTCTAACTCCTATTCCAACCAAACTCAATTTTCTTATGTAAATCCGACGCTGATCACGAATACATGTAGCGCTTTTCAAAATTTCAATTAGATCAAAAGTTATTGCAATAAAAATTTTCACATTTTTTGGATATTTGGCAGGGGAGACGTCATGAACAGGGAAAAAATTTCTAACTCCTATTCCAACCAAACTCAATTTTCTTATGTAAAATCCGACGCTGATCACGAATACATGTAGCGCTTTTCAAAATTTCAATTAGATCAAAAGTTATTGCAATAAAAAATTTCACATTTTTTGGATATTTGGCAGGGGAGACGTCATGAACAGGGAAAAAATTTCTAACTCCTATTCAACCAAACTCAATTTTCTTATGTAAAATCCGACGCTGATCACGAATACATGTAGCGCTTTTCAAAATTTCAATTAGATCAAAAGTTATTGCAATAAAAAATTTCACATTTTTTGTATATTTGGCAGGGGAGACGTCATGAACAGGGAAAAAATTTCTAACTCCTATTCCAACCAAACTCAATTTTCTTATGTAAAATCCGACGC
The DNA here is from genome assembly GCA_019973975.1 of Trichonephila clavata. NCBI lineage: Eukaryota > Metazoa > Arthropoda > Arachnida > Araneae > Nephilidae > Trichonephila > Trichonephila clavata. Next base: position 6,549 of record BMAO01027038.1, read on the forward strand.
TGATCACGAATACATGTAGCGCTTTTCAAAATTTCAATTAGATCAAAAGTTATTGCAATAAAAAATTTCACATTTTTTGTATATTTGGCAGGGGAGACGTCATGAACAGGGAAAAAATTTCTAACTCCTATTCCAACCAAACTCATCTTTCTTATGTAAAATCCGACGCTGATCACGAATACATGTAGCGCTTTTCAAAATTTCAATTAGATCAAAAGTTATTGCAATAAAAAATTTCACATTTTTTGGATATTTGGCAGGGGAGACGTCATGAACAGGGAAAAAATTTCTAACTCCTATTCCAACCAAACTCAATTTTCTTATGTAAAATCCGACGCTGATCACGAATACATGTAGCGCTTTTCAAAATTTCAATTAGATCAAAAGTTATTGCAATAAAAAATTTCACATTTTTTGGATATTTGGCAGGGGAGACGTCATGAACAGGGAAAAAATTTCTAACTCCTATTCCAACCAAACTCAATTTTCTTATGTAAAATCCGACGCTGATCACGAATACATGTAGCGCTTTTCAAAATTTCAATTAGATCAAAAGTTATTGCAATAAAAAATTTCACATTTTTTGGATATTTGGCAGGGGAGACGTCATGAACAGGGAAAAAATTTCTAACTCCTATTCCAACCAAACTCAATTTTCTTATGTAAAATCCGACGCTGATCACGAATACATGTAGCGCTTTTCAAAATTTCAATTAGATCAAAAGTTATTGCAATAAAAATTTCACATTTTTTGGATATTTGGCAGGGGAGACGTCATGAACAGGGAAAAAATTTCTAACTCCTATTCCAACCAAACTCAATTTTCTTATGTAAAATCCGACGCTGATCACGAATACATGTAGCGCTTTTCAAAATTTCAATTAGATCAAAAGTTATTGCAATAAAAAATTTCACATTTTTTGGATATTTGGCAGGGGAGACGTCATGAACAGGGAAAAAATTTCTAACTCCTATTCCAACCAAACTCAATTTTCTTATGTAAAATCCGACGCTGATCACGAATACATGTAGCGCTTTTCAAAATTTCAATTAGATCAAAAGTTATTGCAATAAAAAATTTCACATTTTTTGGATATTTGGCAGGGGAGACGTCATGAACAGGGAAAAAATTTCTAACTCCTATTCCAACCAAACTCAATTTTCTTATGTAAAATCCGACGCTGATCACGAATACATGTAGCGCTTTTCAAAATTTCAATTAGATCAAAAGTTATTGCAATAAAAAATTTCACATTTTTTGGATATTTGGCAGGGGAGACGTCATGAACAGGGAAAAAATTTCTAACTCCTATTCCAACCAAACTCAATTTTCTTATGTAAAATCCGACGCTGATCACGAATACATGTAGCGCTTTTCAAAATTTCAATTAGATCAAAAGTTATTGCAATAAAAAATTTCACATTTTTTGGATATTTGGCAGGGGAGACGTCATGAACAGGGAAAAAATTTCTAACTCCTATTCCAACCAAACTCAATTTTCTTATGTAAAATCCGACGCTGATCACGAATACATGTAGCGCTTTTCAAAATTTCAATTAGATCAAAAGTTATTGCAATAAAAAATTTCACATTTTTTGGATATTTGGCAGGGGAGACGTCATGAACAGGGAAAAAATTTCTAACTCCTATTCCAACCAAACTCAATTTTCTTATGTAAAATCCGACGCTGATCACGAATACATGTAGCGCTTTTCAAAATTTCAATTAGATCAAAAGTTATTGCAATAAAAAATTTCACATTTTTTGGATATTTGGCAGGGGAGACGTCATGAACAGGGAAAAAATTTCTAACTCCTATTCCAACCAAACTCAATTTTCTTATGTAAAATCCGACGCTGATCACGAATACATGTAGCGCTTTTCAAAATTTCAATTAGATCAAAAGTTATTGCAATAAAAAATTTCACATTTTTTGGATATTTGGCAGGGGAGACGTCATGAACAGGGAAAAAATTTCTAACTCCTATTCCAACCAAACTCAATTTTCTTATGTAAAATCCGACGCTGATCACGAATACATGTAGCGCTTTTCAAAATTTCAATTAGATCAAAAGTTATTGCAATAAAAAATTTCACATTTTTTGGATATTTGGCAGGGGAGACGTCATGAACAGGGAAAAAATTTCTAACTCCTATTCCAACCAAACTCAATTTTCTTATGTAAAATCCGACGCTGATCACGAATACATGTAGCGCTTTTCAAAATTTCAATTAGATCAAAAGTTATTGCAATAAAAATTTCACATTTTTTGGATATTTGGCAGGGGAGACGTCATGAACAGGGAAAAAATTTCTAACTCCTATTCCAACCAAACTCAATTTTCTTATGTAAAATCCGACGCTGATCACGAATACATGTAGCGCTTTTCAAAATTTCAATTAGATCAAAAGTTATTGCAATAAAAAATTTTCACATTTTTTGGATATTTGGCAGGGGAGACGTCATGAACAGGGAAAAAATTTCTAACTCCTATTCCAACCAAACTCAATTTTCTTATGTAAAATCCGACGCTGATCACGAATACATGTAGCGCTTTTCAAAATTTCAATTAGATCAAAAGTTATTGCAATAAAAATTTCACATTTTTTGGATATTTGGCAGGGGAGACGTCATGAACAGGGAAAAAATTTCTAACTCCTATTCCAACCAAACTCAATTTTCTTATGTAAAATCCGACGCTGATCACGAATACATGTAGCGCTTTTCAAAATTTCAATTAGATCAAAAGTTATTGCAATAAAAAATTTCACATTTTTTGGATATTTGGCAGGGGAGACGTCATGAACAGGGAAAAAATTTCTAACTCCTATTCCAACCAAACTCAATTTTCTTATGTAAAATCCGACGCTGATCACGAATACATGTAGCGCTTTTCAAAATTTCAATTAGATCAAAAGTTATTGCAATAAAAAATTTCACATTTTTTGGATATTTGGCAGGGGAGACGTCATGAACAGGGAAAAAATTTCTAACTCCTATTCCAACCAAACTCAATTTTCTTATGTAAAATCCGACGCTGATCACGAATACATGTAGCGCTTTTCAAAATTTCAATTAGATCAAAAGTTATTGCAATAAAAAATTTCACATTTTTTGGATATTTGGCAGGGGAGACGTCATGAACAGGGAAAAAATTTCTAACTCCTATTCCAACCAAACTCAATTTTCTTATGTAAAATCCGACGCTGATCACGAATACATGTAGCGCTTTTCAAAATTTCAATTAGATCAAAAGTTATTGCAATAAAAAATTTCACATTTTTTGGATATTTGGCAGGGGAGACGTCATGAACAGGGAAAAAATTTCTAACTCCTATTCCAACCAAACTCAATTTTCTTATGTAAAATCCGACGCTGATCACGAATACATGTAGCGCTTTTCAAAATTTCAATTAGATCAAAAGTTATTGCAATAAAAAATTTCACATTTTTTGGATATTTGGCAGGGAGACGTCATGAACAGGGAAAAAATTTCTAACTCCTATTCCAACCAAACTCAATTTTCTTATGTAAAATCCGACGCTGATCACGAATACATGTAGCGCTTTTCAAAATTTCAATTAGATCAAAAGTTATTGCAATAAAAAATTTCACATTTTTTGGATATTTGGCAGGGGAGACGTCATGAACAGGGAAAAAATTTCTAACTCCTATTCAACCAAACTCAATTTTCTTATTTAAAATCCGACGCTGATCACGAATACATGTAGCGCTTTTCAAAATTTCAATTAGATCAAAAGTTATTGCAATAATAAAATTTCACATTTTTTGGATATTTGGCAGGGGAGACGTCATGAACAGGGAAAAAATTTCTAACTCCTATTCCAACCAAACTCAATTTTCTTATGTAAAATCCGACGCTGATCACGAATACATGTAGCGCTTTTCAAAATTTCAATTAGATCAAAAGTTATTGCAATAAAAAATTTCACATTTTTTGGATATTTGGCAGGGGAGACGTCATGAACAGGGAAAAAATTTCTAACTCCTATTCCAACCAAACTCAATTTTCTTATGTAAAATCCGACGCTGATCACGAATACATGTAGCGCTTTTCAAAATTTCAATTAGATCAAAAGTTATTGCAATAAAAAATTTCACATTTTTTGGATATTTGGCAGGGGAGACGTCATGAACAGGGAAAAAATTTCTAACTCCTATTCCAACCAAACTCAATTTTCTTATGTAAAATCCGACGCTGATCACGAATACATGTAGCGCTTTTCAAAATTTCAATTAGATCAAAAGTTATTGCAATAATAAAATTTCACATTTTTTGGATATTTGGCAGGGGAGACGTCATGAACAGGGAAAAAATTTCTAACTCCTATTCCAACCAAACTCAATTTTCTTATGTAAAATCCGACGCTGATCACGAATACATGTAGCGCTTTTCAAAATTTCAATTAGATCAAAAGTTATTGCAATAATAAAATTTCACATTTTTTGGATATTTGGCAGGGGAGACGTCATGAACAGGGAAAAAATTTCTAACTCCTATTCCAACCAAACTCAATTTTCTTATGTAAAATCCGACGCTGATCACGAATACATGTAGCGCTTTTCAAAATTTCAATTAGATCAAAAGTTATTGCAATAATAAAATTTCACATTTTTTGGATATTTGGCAGGGGAGACGTCATGAACAGGGAAAAAATTTCTAACTCCTATTCCAACCAAACTCAATTTTCTTATTTAAAATCCGACGCTGATCACGAATACATGTAGCGCTTTTCAAAATTTCAATTAGATCAAAAGTTATTGCAATAATAAAATTTCACATTTTTTGGATATTTGGCAGGGGAGACGTCATGAACAGGGAAAAAATTTCTAACTCCTATTCCAACCAAACTCAATTTTCTTATTTAAAATCCGACGCTGATCACGAATACATGTAGCGCTTTTCAAAATTTCAATTAGATCAAAAGTTATTGCAATAAAAAATTTCACATTTTTTGGATATTTGGCAGGGGAGACGTCATGAACAGGGAAAAAATTTCTAACTCCTATTCCAACCAAACTCAATTTTCTTATTTAAAATCCGACGCTGATCACGAATACATGTAGCGCTTTTCAAAATTTCAATTAGATCAAAAGTTATTGCAATAATAAAATTTCACATTTTTTGGATATTTGGCAGGGGAGACGTCATGAACAGGGAAAAAATTTCTAACTCCTATTCCAACCAAACTCAATTTTCTTATTTAAAATCCGACGCTGATCACGAATACATGTAGCGCTTTTCAAAATTTCAATTAGATCAAAAGTTATTGCAATAAAAAATTTCACATTTTTTGGATATTTGGCAGGGGAGACGTCATGAACAGGGAAAAAATTTCTAACTCCTATTCCAACCAAACTCAATTTTCTTATTTAAAATCCGACGCTGATCACGAATACATGTAGCGCTTTTCAAAATTTCAATTAGATCAAAAGTTATTGCAATAATAAAATTTCACATTTTTTGGATATTTGGCAGGGGAGACGTCATGAACAGGGAAAAAATTTCTAACTCCTATTCCAACCAAACTCAATTTTCTTATTTAAAATCCGACGCTGATCACGAATACATGTAGCGCTTTTCAAAATTTCAATTAGATCAAAAGTTATTGCAATAATAAAATTTCACATTTTTTGGATATTTGGCAGGGAGACGTCATGAACAGGGAAAAAATTTCTAACTCCTATTCCAACCAAACTCAATTTTCTTATGTAAAATCCGACGCTGATCACGAATACATGTAGCGCTTTTCAAAATTTCAATTAGATCAAAAGTTATTGCAATAAAAAATTTCACATTTTTTGGATATTTGGCAGGGGAGACGTCATGAACAGGGAAAAAATTTCTAACTCCTATTCCAACCAAACTCAATTTTCTTATTTAAAATCCGACGCTGATCACGAATACATGTAGCGCTTTTCAAAATTTCAATTAGATCAAAAGTTATTGCAATAATAAAATTTCACATTTTTTGGATATTTGGCATGGGAGACGTCATGAACAGGGAAAAAATTTCTAACTCCTATTCCAACCAAACTCAATTTTCTCATGTAAAATCCGACGCTGATCACGAATACATGTAGCACTTTTCAAAATTTCAATTAGATCAAAAGTTATTGCAATAAAAAATTTCACATTTTTTGGATATTTGGCAGGGGAGACGTCATGAACAGGGAAAAAATTTCTAACTCCTATTCAACCAAACTCAATTTTCTTATTTAAAATCCGACGCTGATCACGAATACATGTAGCGCTTTTCAAAATTTCAATTAGATCAAAAGTTATTGCAATAATAAAATTTCACATTTTTTGGATATTTGGCATGGGAGACGTCATGAACAGGGAAAAAATTTCTAACTCCTATTCCAACCAAACTCAATTTTCTCATGTAAAATCCGACGCTGATCACGAATACATGTAGCACTTTTCAAAATTTCAATTAGATCAAAAGTTATTGCAATAAAAAATTTCACATTTTTTGGATATTTGGAAGGGGAGACGTCATGAACAGGGAAAAAATTTCTAACTCCTATTCAACCAAACTCAATTTTCTTATTTAAAATCCGACGCTGATCACGAATACATGTAGCGCTTTTCAAAATTTCAATTAGATCAAAAGTTATTGCAATAATAAAATTTCACATTTTTTGGATATTTGGCAGGGAGACGTCATGAACAGGGAAAAAATTTCTAACTCCTATTCCAACCAAACTCAATTTTCTTATTTAAAATCCGACGCTGATCACGAATACATGTAGCGCTTTTCAAAATTTCAATTAGATCAAAAGTTATTGCAATAATAAAATTTCACATTTTTTGGATATTTGGCAGGGGAGACGTCATGAACAGGGAAAAAATTTCTAACTCCTATTCCAACCAAACTCAATTTTCTTATTTAAAATCCGACGCTGATCACGAATACATGTAGCGCTTTTCAAAATTTCAATTAGATCAAAAGTTATTGCAATAATAAAATTTCACATTTTTTGGATATTTGGCAGGGAGACGTCATGAACAGGGAAAAAATTTCTAACTCCTATTCCAACCAAACTCAATTTTCTATTTAAAATCCGACGCTGATCACGAATACATGTAGCGCTTTTCAAAATTTCAATTAGATCAAAAGTTATTGCAATAATAAAATTTCACATTTTTTGGATATTTGGCAGGGGAGACGTCATGAACAGGGAAAAAATTTCTAACTCCTATTCCAGCCAAACTCAATTTTCTTATTTAAAATCCGACGCTGATCACGAATACATGTAGCGCTTTTCAAAATTTCAATTAGATCAAAAGTTATTGCAATAATAAAATTTCACATTTTTTGGATATTTGGCAGGGAGACGTCATGAACAGGGAAAAAATTTCTAACTCCTATTCCAACCAAACTCAATTTTCTTATTTAAAATCCGACGCTGATCACGAATACATGTAGCGCTTTTCAAAATTTCAATTAGATCAAAAGTTATTGCAATAATAAAATTTCACATTTTTTGGATATTTGGCAGGGGAGACGTCATGAACAGGGAAAAAATTTCTAACTCCTATTCCAGCCAAACTCAATTTTCTTATTTAAAATCCGACGCTGATCACGAATACATGTAGCGCTTTTCAAAATTTCAATTAGATCAAAAGTTATTGCAATAATAAAATTTCAACATTTTTTGGATATTTGGCAGGGAGACGTCATGAACAGGGAAAAAATTTCTAACTCCTATTCAA
>BMAO01027039.1:0-23260 GCA_019973975.1 Trichonephila clavata
TCCATAATAATTTTAAATAAATCTGTATATATAAAGGAGAAAAGCGACTCACTCACTGACTGACTGACTGACTAATCACGAAATCTCTGGAACTATTCAACCTACAGACTTGAAATTGGTAACATGTTCCTTTGATAGAGTAGACATCAGCTAAGAACGGATATTTTCCGAAATTCGAAACGCAAGGGGCGCTACGGGGGGTTAAGGGCCCTTTTTTTAATTAATAATTGTTTCCATGTTTAAACTACTTGATGTACAATCTTGAAATTGGGTAAGCGGATTCCTTTCAGAGAGTAGAGATCCGCTACAAAATGAGTTTGGTGAAAATCGACCCCCAAGTGGCGTTGCAGGGGCTTAGGGCGTTATAGATAATTATTTCCATTTTTAAAACTATTTGACGCACTGTCTTTAAATTTGATATATAGATTCCTTTCGTAGAATAATGATCAGTTACAAAACGGGTTTTGTGAAAACAGACTTATAAGTGGCGTTGCGGGGATTAAGGGGCGTAATAGAAAATCTATCCGTTTTTAAACTACTTCACCTACCTGCTTGAAAATTGGTAGGTAAGTTTCTTTCCTGGAGTAAATATCCGCTACAAAATGGGTTTTCGGAAAATTGACCCCCAAGGGGTGTTGCGGGGGCGGGGGGTTTAATGGGCGTTATAAATTCCTATTTTTAAGTTATTAGACGTACAGTCTTGAAACTTAGTAAGCAGATTCCTCTCATAGGGTAGAGATACACTAAAAATGGGTTTCGTGAAATTGCCCCCAAGTGGCGTTGAGGGGACTTAAGGGTCGTTATAGATAATTATTTCCATTTTTAAACTATTAGACGCACAGTCTTTATATTTGATAAAGAGACTTCTTTCATAGAGTAGAGATCAGCTTATAAGAAGGTTTTGTGAAAACAGACCTCTAAGTGGCGTTGCAGGGAATAAGTGGCGTAAGAGATAAATATTTTCGTTTTTAAACTAATTGAAACCTGCTTGAAAATTAGTAGGCATGTTTCTTTCATGGAGTAAATATCCGCTACAAAACGGGTTTGGAGAAAATTGACCCCAAGGGGTGTTGCGGGGGGTTAAGGGCAGATATAAATAATTATTTCTTTTTTAAACTATTAGACTCAGTCTTGAAATTTGGTTTGCAGATTCCTCTCATAGGATAGAAATACACTGCAAAATGTGTTTTGTGAAAATCGACCCCTAGGTGGTGTTGCGGGGGTCCAAGGGGCGTTATTGATAATTTTTTTGCATTTTTAATTAATTGGACGCACAGTCTTCAAATTTTGCTAAGCAGATTCCTTTCATAGAGTGCAATTCCCCTACAAAATGGGTTTTGAGAAAACAGACCCAGAAGTGGCGTTGCGGGGGCTCAAGTGGCGTTATGGACAATTATCCCCATTTTGAAACTGTTAGACGTACAGTCTTGAAATTTGATAAGCAGATTCCTTCGTAAAGTAGAGAACCGCTACAAAATGGGTTTTCGCGAATATCAACTACTAAGTTTAATTTCGGGAGATTAAGAGGCGTAATCGATAAATATTTCCATTTTTAAACTACTTGATCATCCTGCTTGAAAATTGGTAGGCATGTTCTTTCATGAAATAAAGTTCCTCTAACAATGAGTAAAATGAAAATTGACCCCCAAAGATGTTTGCGAGGTGTCAAGAGGAGTTACAGAAAAAAATTCCTGTTTTTAATTGTTTAGACCCATATACTTGAAATTTGTTAAGCATGTTTCTTTTGCTGAATAGGGATCCACTAAGAATGTATTTTAAGCAAATCAAGTTCTGGGGGTTGCAGGGGGTTACTGGGACGTATTGACAAAAAAAAATACTTTTTTCGAGCTACAAGGACTATAATAATGAAATTTGGTTTGCATTTTTCTTTTGTTGAATTGAAATCCGCTAAGAGCGGTAATTTTGGAAAACGGCTCTCAACGGGATTACGGGGATATTGATAGTAAAACTTTTTTTTTTTCTGTTAGATTTAGACTTGAAATTTGCTTGCATGTTCAATTTACGGAGTAGAGATCCACCGAAAATTGTTTTGTGTGAATCCACATGGTTTTTGAGTTACGAAAGAGCAAACATCATTCTATGCTTCAATTTTAGAGATTTGTAGAAAATACAATTAGGTGAGTTCTGCCCTTTTTTTTTTATCAACAGGTGACAGTTACAGGTATAAGTATATTTTTCAATTTAATCGAATTCTTAATGCTAGGACTTAGATATCAATAATTTATACATATATATAAGCAGTAAAAATTTATAAAACATCATGAAATACCCATCGAAGCGAGCGGGGAACAGCTAGTATATGTATATTTGTTTTAAATTATTGAATTGTAATATTATATTTGGAATTAAGCATAGTATTTTTTGTGGAATGAACCTCAATGCTTTATTATTTATTTAAGTAATCTTTTTTTTCTCTTTATTGAAAAACTTCATGAAAAATTAAAGTTGTATTTTTAAGTTCAACACATTATGTGTACATAGCCATTGCAAGAAGATCCTAATACAATGATTCATTCATATAATGGTGATGTTATACTTTGGCATGACTACTTAGGGAAAGAAGGATTATATACTTAATTCAAAAGTACAAGTTTATTTTACACGTACATTAGTTTACTGTGTATTCAATAAACATGGCTACATATAATGAACCCGACAAACCGTCACACAAAATTTGCGATCATTTTAAAGCTTTTTCATTGAACTATATATTGAGCTGTTCTTAAATAAATTCAAATAAAAAATACCTGCTTTCGAAATTCTCAAAATAAATCTAAGAAATTTTAAGCTTTTAAAAATTTAAAATGCAGGGAAATATTTCTTTAATAATCTCTATAGTGTGTACTCATTTTCTTTTAGAAGGATTCATTACTTTCATAAAGTCGAAATAGTTTCTTTAGTTATAAATACGGATGTATTTATCTTAAGAGAAATAAAAAACAATATATGTTTGAAATTATATCTAATAATGTAGTGAAGTATTTTTTTTCTGGTTTATTCAAATATTTTTTTTCAATCTCTAGATATTCTTTTGGATATAGTCTGAGCAATCCCAATCGTTGTCCCTTCATAATTACGACAGACCAAATTCCATTAAATGATATCACTGAAATATGATTTCGAGCAGGTATTCCGTTCCTTTGAGGAATTAAATATTTGAACTTATAAATATATATGATAGGAATGTTAAAGCAGGGTATTAAGAATTGATTATATTTAAAGGTTTATTCTTATCAAATTTGTCTCATTCGTTTGTGACTCCATATCAATATTATTTCATTTTTGCATCCTTAGGGTCTTACTTTGTCATTTTAACTAGAAGCAAATGAATTAACTTGGATGGAATATGAAACTTTCATTTATTTGTTGAAATAAAATTTATTTGCTTCTCTAGGCAGCAAAACTAATGAAATTACTCTATGTATATCCCTCCAAATATTTTAGATAGTTTAAAATGTTCTCTTAGGATTCCTTATGTGGAGAAAACAACAACAATGACAAATTTTGTGCAGATTGACTTCCGTATTATTTTTCATATTAATCAATTAAATGTTTCTTTTTGAATTATCATATTGAGACGAATTTAGTTTCTTTCAATCAAAATTATATTATTTATTTTATCAAATAAATTAAAAATTTTTTATGATACATTTGGTGTAGTTAAGACATATATATATTTTTTTCGTTTCAGTAAAATTGCATATAAAATTTTAGAAAATATTTTTTAGAATCCGCTGGTTCAATGAAATGTAGCAAAGGAAGAGAGTTTGAAAACACATTTCTCTTAAATTAGGGGATATTTTTTCTGGGTAGGAATTCATTGGTAGCTAAAAGTTAATTCAAAGACATTTGTTATTTTTGATTGAAATGGGAAATATTTTTTTCATGATATAGTAAATATATAATATTTCTTTAGCAAATGCATATATATTTTCTTCATATATTTGCTATTTATGTTAAAATTTAGGAATGAATTTTGAATAAAAAGTTTAACATGTTTTTTTTGAGATCGTATTAATTGAGAGAAACATATAAGGGAATTACTAATCATAACATTAGAATTATGATAGTTATTTTAACATTACCGACATTTTAATTAATGGTAATATATAGTACATATACATAGTTAGCACATATACGTATATAGTTACATATATATATAATTCAAAAAAAAATATACAGAGACATTACTAAAAATTGAATCTGAGTGCTAATATTGTTATTTCATGAAAGTTATCAAAGCTGTTACATGTTGTTTAGCTTTAAGTTATTTTTATTTCGTATATTAATTATTATTAAAAATATTTCATCTTCCATCGAAATAAAATTTAGCGTTTCTAGCAAACGATTTTTCCTCATTAATCAATAATGTTTGTATGTAAAAGATGATGAACCATGAGCATATTTAAAAAAAAAGACTTTTAATGCATAGCATATTGATTAATAGATATGATTCTTCTGAAATATTATTTTTATTTTAATGGGCTGACATTGGTGTTTTACCATTGCAGACCTAGTACATTCCCCGAAGCTGGTATCTCGTTTTAGTGCGGCACCATATAGGCGGATACCAATCACCGCAGGTAATTTTGACGCCCAGTTTCCTCCAAGAAGGATGCACCTGAGCTTTGACGATGCGAATCTGTACTAGGATTTAATTTTTCCGAGAGCACCCAAGCAAAACAGACACTCTAGGGACTTTTTACATGCCGTATAATCATACTACATGGCCACTGTCGATTTTCTGTATCATGAAAATCTACCAATTTGGACCGGGGTTCAACCCGAAACCTTGGGTACAGAAGGCCATCTTCTGAAAACGTATAGATTAGAATCAAGATTCATTAAATAAACACTATAATCATATACATATATAAATTCGTTAAAAATTTAAGAAATAAATATTTTGTCAGTTTATGTATAATTAGCAGAGGTAAAAAGTGTAAAGTGTATATCTAATTTCAAAAATTCTCTTTGATATACACAGCGGTCGCCAAAATTGTGGACACTTTTTAAAATTGTTATGTTTTTTAAGTTTCTATGCTTATGGAAAATGTTACATTGCACAAATTGCAAAGTCTTTTATATCATTTTAAAGAGAATTTAATATTAAATTCATTACAAAAGAAAAATTTAAATATTTGCAACGCAAAAAAGTTATGTTGCAATAACTATTGATACACATTAGATACTCATAATCGCAATGATTCATCAGTGCTTAGTGGGATAGCCTTTAGTTTTTATTACAGCTTCTCATCGATGTTTCATTGAACTGAAAGTTGTTTCAAGCTCTTCCTTCGTCATTACATGATGTCAAGAAACAATATATCCTTCAATTACTTCCTTTTTATTTCATGTGTACCTCATTCGGACAAGAATTTTCAAATTGTGCCACAAGTTTTCGATAGGATTGAGGTCAGGACAATTTCCAGGCCAGGACAACAACTTAGTTATCTTAGAACGATACCAGTGTTTCAATTACTTTATTGTGTGGCAAGGAGCAGAATATTGATGAAAAGTAAATGAAGCATTGTTAGTAAACAAATCTCTGATGGAAGGTAGAATTTTGGGTTGTAGAATGGTGTCAATGTATTTTCTGACATTCAGTGTCACATTGATAATATGAAGGCGACCGATACCCTCTACTGATATGCATAAGGAAATCACAAAACTATGTAAATACTTCACAATTACCTCAAGGTAGTCATATCCTAGCTTTTCTCCTATTCTACTTCTTACATATTTTTGGCCATCACTACTGAATAACGACGTATTAGTTTAATCGCTCCAAAAATCTTGTGAACACAATCATTTGTCAATTTAATGTGTTCTTTTCCTACTGTAGTCTTTTTAGTGCTGCTGAAAATTGAGATAAAGCTTTTTTGTGTGTGGAATTCTATCTCTTAACCTAATATCTGTACTAATCTTTTCCAAATTGTTTTTTAACTGACAAAAACACCATCATTCAGATATCCTCTGATGATCGTTGAAAACATCTTTTATTTTGGATGCATAGTATTTTTGTGTTTCTGTCATCAACAGATGTGGATCACCTTTTTTTTTTACCTTTTCCTAATTTGTTTTGTGTTGAATTTGCCTCCTCATATCTTAAACAAAATTTTCAGTCTCCAGATGCAGTCACAGAACCACCCACCTTTCTTGAAATTTTAACGTAGAGAGGATAACTTTCTTGTCACACATCTCTTTCTATGTGCCCAGTCTAGTCTTTTATTTGATGTCATTGATTCTTGACTAAATATTATTGTTGTCCTGGCCAGAAAACTGTCCTGACCTCAATCCTGTCGAAAACTTATAACACAGTTTGAAAACTCTTGTCCGATTGAGATATCTATGAGATAAAAAGGAACATTGAAGGTATAATTGTTTCAGGTCATCTTGTAATAACGAAAGACTTTAAACTACTTTCAGCTCAACCAAACATAGATGTGAAGCTGTAATAAAAAATAAAGTCTACCCCACTAAGCACTGAGGACTCATAACTATCATGATATGTATATCGATAGTTATTGCAGCATAATCTTTTTTGTTTCACAAATATTTGAGTTTTGTCTTTTGTATTGATTCAGTATTACATTCTGTTTAAAATGATATCAAAACTTTGCATTTCGTTCAACGTGACAGTTTCTATAAGCATACAAACGTAAAAAAACATAACAATTTTAAAAAGTGTCCTCAATTTTGGTCGCAACTGTATGTATAAATTAAACTAATAATAAAAATTAGGTTAAAACAAAAAATTAAGTTATCTGTTTTGAAAAGAGTTACTTTAAAAATGAATCAAAAGAATACATTTTTAATAAAAAATATCAGGAAGTAGACGTTAGAAATTCTTACAATAAATTCTTAAAATGTTCAGAATTTTTTCCAAAAGTATTTTTTTAAAGAAATGATAGAAGTACTTGCATATATTAAGAATTCACATCCTGAAATTAATTTAATAAACTACAAGGAATGAGCTTTATGCTATTCATTTCAAACTGCAATTATCTTATTATCTTTCTTAATGAAAAAGTAGACAGAAAGAGTAAAACATATATCTAAACAAATATATTTCATTTCTTATTCTTCTCATTTTAAATTCGACTCAAATATTAAAAAGTACAAATATTCCTACAGAAATGTGAAAAGGGGAACTCAAAAGTAATCAAAAAATTTTTTTGTCCTGCTATTTAAGAATAATTTTGAATATGAATGTACAAAATATATAAAATATCATTTCAAACCTTTTTTATAAAAAGAAGTCTAAATTATTAAAAATTACTTTTGTATGGTTGAAAACGCAAATGAATAATTAGCATTAAAAACGAATAAAATTGGAGAAATTCCAAAGTATGACAAGAAAAAAAATTTCCCCATTTTAGTTAGATTTTTTATTTTTTTCTGAAGTAGTTTTTAAGACACTTTGCATTCAAATAAAAATATATTCGCATTGAATTTACATTTCTAATTATCAAAAAAATTCTTTTACTTAAGTATTTTTTGAGGTTTCAAGTAGAAGTACATTTTGCTAGTATTAAAAAGCTGTGTTCTTGACACTCTTTCAGTTTAAAGAATAAAAATTTTCTAGAATTTCACGTGAAATAGACAAGTATATTACAAATAATCTTTTAGTTTCATGTATCAATTTTTATATTCTTATAAAGTTACTGAAAAATGTTTAAAATAATTCATTTTGAGTAAATGCATAGACGAATGGGTTTTAAAAAGAAACAATTTTTTTTAAAGTGATACAACGTTTTAATAATTTATATATTGCACCTTATTATGTTTTCTTTCTGATTTAATAAAGCATGTTATTGATGAAAAATATAAAGTAAATTTACACACATGCCCGTAATTAATAATTCTTATTTTTCTTTCACTTTATTTCTGTATTATTTAATTTCAAAGAACTTTCAGAATGTGGGTGAAATAAAATTCTACAGTTATTTTAGTGAATTCAAAAAAATTTCTTTAAGTTTGAAATCAGCAAATTTAAGAAGGAAACACAATTAAAAATAATGATGCAAAATTAAATATTTTATATGTGTCAGCAAATTTTAAAGAGTATATATTATCGGACTTTCTTAATCTGAATAATTTCATAAACTTCGAAGACTACTTGCAAATGCCATAAGTTATTACCTTTGAAAATGTTATTTAAAAAGTTTTTGCTACATCTTTTTCTTTTACCTTTCCAGTATTTTCAAAAACCCTCGTATTTGAAAATAAAAAACATATGTGTTAAGTTATTGATTTAAATTTTTTGTATTAATTATTGATAGTTACTTTATAAAATGGAAGGATTATAGTCTTAATCCACGTGAGTATGAAATCATGTTATGTCCCTGGATCATATAATCTATTAATATTTAGTAAAGAAGCTTTTGTTTAAGGATGTTTCAAATTCTATGCAAAATGATGCTGTTATTGTAGTTCTTTTTTCGGCATTTAGGTTATCAGCAATTGGCTGAACTCCAGAGAGAGAGAATTTGGATTCATAATTTATAAGAACCATTGAAGTTAAATATCCATTCTTGATAGAGGACATTTTAAAATGTTTGTTTTAAGACATAAATAATATTATCCCTAACATTTTGAATGAAATTCAAACATTGAATAGATTTAATTCTACAGTAAACACAAGTTCATCAAATTCATTTACTTCATCAACTAAATAGTAGATTGAGCTAGTGCCAACTTAAACAAAATTATAAATTTACGTCTACATAAACTAAAGGAATTTTTATCATTACATACCGGAACATTTTGAACATCGGACCTTAAATTTGTTAACCATAGTTACGATTTGCTTTTGTATGGTGATTTTATAGTGATTTAGTAGTAAAATATTTATTTGCCAAATACCTGGCCATTGACAATCAGGTCATTAGCCAGAACTAGCTCTCCAATACTTTCTTAGAACACAGTATAAATTCTTACGTGCGCACAGCACACGTCCAAATGAGCAGTATTTTTTCACCCTCTGAGCATGACTTACCCAGAATTACAGAAAAACACATACATATGAGAAAAAGTTAAATATAAAATAAAAAAAGTTCCTGCAGTTTCATATAGCTTTCATATAAATATGTTTAATTTCAAATGCTGATTAGGTAAGAAAATATACAAATGATATTTAAAAAATAACTAAATTGTTTTTCTTTATATCTTTTTGATAAGATCAAGCAAAATACCATGTCAAATAAAGATATTTATAAAATGTTAATTTGTAAAATAAATTTTTTCTTTAAATGTTTTCTTTAGTATAAAATGCAATTCCTTCTTTTAATGTCTTTTGAGTGAAGATTTTATATGTTTTCATTTAAATGTTTCCATATAAAGAATAAGTAGTGGATTTTTTTAATTTTACTTAGCCTCAATATTTTAACACATACAATGAAATAAGAATTTTCCTTAGAGTACCCTATGTAATACTTTCATTATTATATACTTATAGGTAAGAATTGTGATAAATATAAAAAAATAAGAATTACCACACACAATGTAACTTCTTCCTTAATGATAAGAAAACAATTTAACAACTATTGCTTTTGAACATCTTACTTTAAGCAAATATGTTTGTAATTAGATTTTTAATAGTAACAAAATTATTTTTTATTTACATTACTTTCAGTAGAGTTCCCCCCCCTAACATTTCTAATTAAAGTTTTGCATTAGGTACTTTAGTATTTCGATCATCTCTCTTTATATATAAATCACTAAATTTGAAATTCACAAGTAGATTAATGATTAATTTGATTATTTCTTCACCTTAGTTTTATTGATATTTCTTTGTAAAAAAATTTGAGTGAAGACATTTTTTAAATGTCAAATTTGATCATGATTGCCAAAAAACTCCTTTCACCAATGCACTTTTTCTTGTTTGAAAAGGTCTGGTACGTGACATTTGACTTTATATATTTCTAACATGGTTTTTGCCATTTTTCTTAAATCTCTTCACTTTGATGCTTGCGATGGTGGTACTTTTCAGAATTCGTCGAATATTGAATTTTGTATTTTTTTTAAACTTGTCTTCCCTATAGTTAGGATAAAACTATATTTTAGAACTTGAAGTGATATACCGGGGTCTTAAAATACGCAAAAGATATAATACATATCAAGTATAATGTGCAATCGTGTAATTTTCCCTGTTAAATATAATTAGTTGTTGGAAATGTAAGAGAGATAAATTTAAAAAATATCCTGTAAAATAAAGATTTGCGAGAAATGATTTCGTATACTGTAAATTAAGATATTAATATTACACTGATTCCTGTTATATAAACTAAGTGGTCAAATTGTTATGACAACCGATTTAAGGGAACCAGGACATCATATACGTTCAAAAAATTGATTTTTCAATTTTAGTTCTAAGAAATGGTGCATGTTTTTCTGAATCTAAAAATGTATATTACTTATATGTTTGTTGATAAAATAGTCCTAAAATATGAAAAATAAAAATGTAAACAAATGACCACGCCCCTTTGATATATTTTAAATGGGTAGTTTCCCCTGTGTTTGATCTATATAAACTTTAGAATTTTGTTTTTTCATTTGAATGAATAACCCTGCTATTCCGTGGCATAATATGTATTACAGGATCTCGAAAATTAAGTTTTTCAGAATTTTAAGTTTTTATGATTATTTTTCAAAGAGATTATACAGTTAATTCATTAAAAAACTGGTTCATTACGTTTTATATGTTGCTTTATATACGTGTGTAAAATTTTTTGTATATTCAGGAAATATTTTTGTAAGAAGTGGTACCTGCATGAAAATATGTATCTCGAAAATTATGTTCATGTTAACTGAAACAAAGGGAAAAAAACATATGAATTTAAAATTACTTTTTGTAACTGTAGAAAATGATTAACTATTATTATTAGGCATATAAAAATAGGCAAGCAAATACTAATCAAGTGTATAATATGTGAAAACATTATTTTTTAAAGTTTTTTTCACTTTTTCTCAAAAACATATTTTTTTTGCATTTAGGTACATTTTAAAAAAAAACTATTGCACTATAAGATTCCAGATTTTCTATACTTCTATACAAGATGCATATGCATATAGTGAATCTAATTTTTTCTATTAAAATAGTGCCTAACTTTTTAAAAATGGTTTTATGCATAAAAAAAGCAGAAAAATAGAAATTTTCCAAATTTCAAAGTTTTATAATTTTTTTAAAGGAACTATACTAAATTTTCACTAAAAAAATAGGTTCACTTTTGTGTATTGTTTTATATGTGTGCAAAAAATATTTTGCATAAAAAAAGATACTTTTTTAAAAAATGGTACCTGAGCATAAGTATGTATTATGAGTTCTCAAAAATTATGTATTACTTAAATTAAGTAGGAAAAAAAAACTTTTGAACTAAAAAGTTATTTTTGTAGTTCTGCAGAATAATTAAATTATCTTTATTAAGAACGTAAAATATCTAAGCTCTGTTGGAAATTTTAAAAGATATATGTCACATAAACAAAGGGTCTTAATTTTGGCATTTTACACTTTCGAGCATGTCCTGGTTCCCTTAATACAGTTGAATCCCTTTTACCCTTAATACTCTCTTGATTCTTCCTGGCACGAACTCTATGAGTTGTTGGTAGGTTGTATGAGAAATTCTGAACCTAGTCCGATGCCTTCAGATGCTCCCGACACTTTCCAATGCCTTCAATGGGATTGAGATCTGGTGATTGTGCTGGCCAACTAATACTGTTAATCATTATTTCATGAATGTTGATTATCAACACCATGCTTTACAACGTTTTTTGTTTTAAAATTAAACATCTGCCTAAGATATTATTTTTTATTTTTGAAGTTATGTATTTAATACATCCTCATAATCAGATCCATAACACTTTTTTTAATTTAAAAAAGCAGTAGTATTACTATTTTAACACAAATAATATTTAATAATTTTAACACACACTCACCAATTAAGTGATTTAAAGCATATTTGTTGTGAATGTGAAAAGTTAAGTGTTTCAGTTTAAGAACAACCGATCGCAGTTCACTTTTTTATTCAAGTAACACTGCATGGATGATACTATAATTTGCTCTTCGACTTAGATCTAGGGAAATTGATTATTTCCAGAGGAAAATGGGATTAAACATTTCATACCTTCTTCTCATTCCCAAACTGTGAGAGAAAAGAATCCATGGAAACTCTTGGGAAAGTTTCTGCAAATTAAATTGGACACAATTTGTCCCTTTTTTACATAAGAAAGTTATCTTACATTTCTGTAATTCAGTACACATGAAATTATCACAAAACAGAACAATTTTAAAAGAAGAATGTGGATAAGGGTTGTTGAGTTTCCAATTTTAGGGCTGTAAACTTTTTATAAAACTGGATTACTTCTTTTTTTTATTACTTAAAGTACTAGTACCTTTTTAAAATGAATAAAATTAATTGTTAAACTTTTCCCTTGACACTTATCCCTGTAAAAATTATTCATGCTGTTAACTTTATTCGAAAAATCTATCTGTTAAGCTTCTAATTTTTATTTTAGTGTATGGAAATTAAAACACATTTATTTTTAAACATTCCCACAATCCTTAAATGACGAGAGAAAAAATCGCAAACATCTTTCTTTTATTGAAATTAGCAATTTAAAAACATTTTTAAAAATATTTTAAATAATTAATGTGTATTTTTAAAGCATAAAATAAGACTAAATTCTATTTCAAAATTACTTATAGCAATATATTTCTTAAAATTCAGATTAATAAAACAATTATTAGTATTTACTTTAAAATATTAGTAAAATAAAAAAAGAGTAATTAAAAAAATGAAATATTAAAATTTTTTTCAATGATTTGACATAAATTTTAACTGATACTTTCAAAATGTTAAAAGTACTTCTCATGATGTTCTCTATATACTTTTCATTCAAATTTCGTGGGGAGGTAGAGAATACGTCAGATTTTACAAAGGAAAGTATGTCCCCAAACGTACGCATGAGTGTGTAGAATGCGTTGTGCGTATCCTACAGTATAAATCTCGGTGACCACTCCTGTTGTCATTAGTGTACGAGGTGACTTATTAGTGATAGGATCAATCACTTTACGAATCAAGACCTAGCGAATATTCATCTTGCATGCGGGACAGCTGGCGAAAGCGGCCACCGAGTTAGGCAAGTCTACGAAACCCTATACGCTGACAGAAAAATACCATAGCATGAAATGTTTGCACGTGTGCATCATAATCTGTTCGAAAGTGGTTCATTGAGCAGAGGGGAGAAGACGAGAGACTGACGTGGACTATCAATGTCGAAGAAAGAGTCCTACATACTTTGAATATAATCCGAATACTCAACAACTTGAGATGTCAGTAAGCAGTGCGGCAGATGCTGCAAGATAAGGGTGTGCATCCTTACCATCCGCAAAGGGTGCAGTTACTGCAGCCTACCGATTATCCGAAGCATGTGGAATTTTTACAATGGTTCAAGCAGAAAGGTGTTGGGGACCCTGTTTTCCACAACTTCTATCATTTTTACAGATAAAGCGTTACTTATTCATGAAGGTGGGTTCCATGAACACCTCTCACAGGTGTAAGCTTTTGACAATCCGCATGGCACGAGAAGTCACGCTGCGCAACATCGTTTTTCCCAAAATATGTGGGCTGTAAACATTGTTGACTGTTTTCAGGGACCTTACTTGCTACTCCCCCCTCCCGATGGACGGGAGGGGGGGGTAGCAAGTAATCTTTCTCGAGATACTGTTACCGACTTTTCTGGAGGCTGTTCCTGCGCATATGGTTTCAGCATGACCGGGGTGCAGCCGGAAGAACAATTGTTATGCGTGAAAACCTGAACCATTAATTTGGAGCTCGATGGATCGGTAGAGATAGAAGAATTGCTTGACCACTCAGGTTACCGGATTCATCACCCTTGGATTTGTTTTTTCTGGAGGGTCATGAAATATTGTATACGACACCCCGTCGAAAATGAAATGGACTTTGTTTCACGGATAGGGCTGCCGTAAATATTATCCGTGATATGTCAAGGTGTTTTTGAATGATCAATGAAAGGACTCTCAGAATCCTGTGTTCGGGTACATGGTCCTAACTTTGAGCATCTTCTGTGAACCCGTACTTATTTGTAGAATAAATCACATTCTTGCATTAACTTACTATTTCTTGTGTTCACTTTACTTGTCCGTTTATTCATAGATGCGTTTGCGGATATACTTTCCATTGTAAATCCGATTTCCTAAAGTATGCCTAACCTCCCCCAGAAATGTGAATGAAACGTTTTGAATTACCCTGTATAAAGAGTAATATTGAAAAAGTGTGATAGTACTTCATTTTTTATGTGTTGAAAGAGTATATGTTTAAGCTATACTTCAGTTTTGATTTCGTCTGTTGGGAAGCTACATTCCGTTGCTTAATATATTTGTCAATATAATCTTACGTTTTTCAGAAGAAGAATCATTTTTATTTAAAAAGAAAAGTTGATTAAAAATGTTCATGAACATAAGCATTTTTATAACATGCATTTTATATCACAGATGAATATTATATCTATATTATTATTATAATCCTTCCATAATAGTCTATTTTTATTTCTTTTGCTAATTATTTATTTTGTAATGAAAATATATTCTTTTTCATCTTTATCGTTGTATAATATTTTTTTATTATATATTATATATATCCAATCACAAATAGTAATTGTATACTTTTTAAATTATTATCAGTTAAAACTATTGCAACTAACTTTATTTTTTGTCTCCTATATGTTTTCGATTTAAATTTATAATAAACATAATGTAGAATAAAATGAAATAAAATATTTATTTTTGCGGATTTTTTTACATTTCAGTCACGAGGGAAAACAAATAATATTCTAAAATCCCATATGCTTTCTATTTATGATTACTAATAGAAAAATAATACTTAACAGAAAAGCTTAAATATTTAAATGAAAATAAAATAACTTTCGCGTTAACATTTCGTAAAATAAATATTTTTCTGGGAATGCACATCTTATTATGTTTATTTGCAATGAGTATTTAAATTTCTTAGTTTGTTTTTGTATGATATATTATGATGTAAGTATTCTTGAAATGTAATATATATTAATGTAATAAGATAAATGAGGAATATGCTACAGATACGAATGTAAAGCATATGTAATATAATAAGATTAATTTTTAATATTTTGAAAATCATATTATCTCTTATATTTTTTATTAGATTCCACTGGTATTGTGTGGAAAAGTCTGAAGTGAAATGAACCGAATTATGTTGCATTAAAATCCGTTTAGATTAGAATTTTCTTACAAATAAAATCAATAAAGATGTTACATATTTTGGTACAAACTGAAATTAGAAGTTATTTATTTATCTATTGGTTTAATATTTGTATCTTCAATGTAAAAAAGCAAACAAAAATTAACGAAATAATTTTTTTATCTATTACCAGAATAAAATTGTTTTTTAAATAAAAACAACTACCAGCTTTCTATTACTTAAACAAGTTTTTTGGAAAATCTTGTTTATACTCAAGAAATCCATGCACGAAATATATTATCCACTAACGAAATATTTTGAAAAAATTTCCACATTTAGAAGTATACAGACATTAAAATATTACCATCTAATATATACTATTGATTTTAAAGATATGCATTGCCTTTCCTATTAGTATTTTTAGTTTTTCAAGAATAAGAACTCTGAATAACTTTTGTTAGCAATAAATAAAGAAAATTTTGGAGGTAAATCACTTCATAATATTGACAATACCTCTTATTAAATATAATTCATTTATGGTACATTACACTGAATAAAAATTGCGAATTAGTATTTTCGATTATAAGGACTATATTTTAACTCATATTGCAGGAATTTTCATTGAATACAGCACAAAATTATTTATTATTTGTCATTAAAAATTACCATTTTCTCTATTTTAGTACTGCTGTTTATTTCATACTAAAAATAAACAAAAATCTTGTTTTGTTGAAAAACAACACGCTTTATGCCCCTTTAAATTTTTTAAAATTAATATTAAGATGCTAATTTTGTATAGCATACTTTATGTTTTTAATTCTGTGTGATACGTAAGTGAAGTAAAATTTGATACATCCATTTATAATGTCTTCTAAAAATAAGTTAGATCTCATTTGTTGAATGATGTGCTTTTAATTATTGATGTAAGTTTTATTGATTTAAAAAGTATTTTAAATGAATAAAACTTAAAAAAGTATTATTATCTAATAAAATTAAAAGTATCAGATAACAATACTTTTAAAAAGTATTTTTATCTAATTGTTATAATAACAATTTGTTTCATTTTTTTTCTACGTTACATCATGCAAATGTAGTATTGTCTTAAGGAAAAGGAAAATTCTCTTATTAATTACAAATATTATATTAGTAATCCCTATTGGACTATGTTACATATTGATGGAAACTCTGGTTTTCGTTTTGTTGTCCAATTATATCTTAGATAATATACATACAATAAGAAATAAATGTAAATCTCTCCAGATATAAAAATATTATTATTTTAAGCTAGGAAAAATATATGCGGAATTTGTTTCTCTACTGTTTTTAATATAATGTTATTTTGTTTATTGCTCAAAAAAACAAGAGAAGCATGCAAAACTTTTTTACTGCTTAAATGTCTACACAATGAAAAAAACTTGTAGTCATGATTTATATTTAATCCCTAAATAAAATCATTTGAAGTTTGCATTTTTTAGAATTTATGCACAGTGTTAATGTAAAAGACTCTTTTAACTGCAATACATATACATATACAAATAAAAACAATTATTATTTCTTTATGTTTTTAAATTTATTTGTTTAATTTTTTTCAAATAGTAAAACGGATAACAATAATATTACTTATGAGTGTTTTTGTTATAAAATTGTAACATGTAATTGAATTATAATTCCACTATTATTATTATTATTAATATCAGAATTCGTTTCCAATAATTTTTTCTTGATACCACTACTTGCATTATATTGTCTAGCTATAATTTAAAATAAAACAAGCTATTGCCATTTTAAATTTCTTGTGAATTTGAAGTCATACAAAAAATTATAAAGTAAAATGATTATATTTCAAAAGCGAAATGATTTTACAGATCTCAGCCATAGATGTAAGACAAAGGAATCTGGATTTTGGTAAATAACAGATATTTAAAATCAAGTTCGGACATTAAAGTTTGTTTACAATTATTGTATTACTGGGCAAGAATTGGGATAGCCTCGTTTCCAGAGGCCCCCTCGATCACAACCTACCCCGTGCAGTTCGTGTAACAGCTCTTAGGATGATGACAGGTCACGATTATCTTGCCGCACACCTTCACCACATCAATGTCCTACTATCACCAGAGTGCCAGCTTTGTGGATACGGTACTATGAACGCAGAACATCTAAGGACCTGGTATGCTCTAGACCACAGTAAAAACTCTCAAGACAGTAGTTCAAGAAGGCCCATCTCTGTTGGTCAGCGCGTCACCTAATGAACCAACAGCCAAAGGTGGGTGCTGGCTAAGAAGAAGATTAAGCTATTGTATTACTATGGATAAGATGTTTTGTAACGTTAACCAATTCTGATTACGCATCTGATTTATCCATTTGCTTTTGAA
Organism: Trichonephila clavata; assembly: GCA_019973975.1. Classification (NCBI taxonomy): domain Eukaryota; kingdom Metazoa; phylum Arthropoda; class Arachnida; order Araneae; family Nephilidae; genus Trichonephila; species Trichonephila clavata. The sequence goes on from BMAO01027039.1 coordinate 17,633, forward strand.
TAAATACAATTTATATAAAATAAAGTACTTTATATTGTTGAGAAATTTGAAACTTTTCTAAGAATAAATTTATTTTAAAAAATGAACAATTTAAAGACTGAATAATATAATATTGTTAGTAATAAATTGTTAGTAATGATAATTTTCGCATTAGCTCTTTTAAGATATTCCAACAAAGAATACAATATTAATTTTCTCGATAATACGTTTTATGTGCTTAAGAAAGGAACATAAAATTTATCAAAAAGAAATCAAGTATTCTAAAATTTTGAAAAGGTGTCGAAAGCATGAACTTTTATTTAGGTTCTGAAGAAAATAAAATTTAAAAGTCAGCCATGTATGTGATGAAATATAAAGGTAAATATATTTTGAATAATATTTTTAGCTCCTATAAATAGTTTGATAAAGAAATATTTTTCAGGAGATAAAAAATATGTACGTTCATTTAAATGTAATAAAATCGTCGTACATTTCAGAAGGATTCTCCTTTTGGTCGCAATGTTTATTCAATATGCCTGAGCTGAAAATAGCTTTGCTCTGTTTCTTAAGGCTAAAGGCATCTTCTTTGGAATTTTTCATGAGATTTGAGTCAACCCCATTCCTTTTATTGCGTTTTTCGGTCCATAAATAGAATTGTCTTCTTTGTTGTGCTTCCGTGAATTTCTCGATCTTTTCGTGTCGTTCGAGAAACTACTATAATGTATTGAAAATATGTGGTCATGCATAGATACGTGAACTGATTATTATATGCAGTTTCTTTCTGTATAAATCTTGTGGGTAGAAAATAAAAATGTTAAAATAAATGCTGATATTTTAATAATTTTCCTGCGCAAGATTAAAAGAATATTTAGCTAGTGTGTTATAGAAAGAGATTTTGAGTGGGCAGACATGAAATCTTGTATCAAAAATGGATAAGACCGATTCAGATTTATTATAACATGGAAAAAATTTATGTTCTTTACTTTTTTTAAGAATGTTATTTCTAATAAAGTCTGTGAAAAGTGATGTATTTGATTATTTCGTTTTCGCTTCCTTGAAAATTTCCTGTTTTTGATTTAGAAACATCAAGTACGTAAAGCATTGATGTACTAAATTTATACGTATTATGATATAAATACAATTAAAACCATTTTTACTACAATTTTATGTTAAACAATTTTAAAACAACTTAAAAGGAATTACATAAAGCAAAATTCTTTCTTAAGTCAATATATATTTAATTTTAGTTATAAAAATTTGTCAAATAAAATTTCAACAGTTGCTTTAGAAAATTCTAAATAAAGTATTAGGACTTTTAAATTTCTGTCTTTAGTAAAAATGCGCCGAATCATTAGTTTTATAAAGTAGATCATAACAATTATGAGGATTACGAACTAACTTAAACTTGCGATTAAGCCTAAAAGCTTTACTTTTTATATTCCTATTGAATTATAGAAATTAAAAACTATTCAATTTCACAAATTTTTCCGAATATATTTTTGAATTAAAATTAATATATATATATATATATATATATATATATATATATATATATATTGTTAAATGTAATATCAATTTCTTCACTTTAAAAATATTATTAAAAATTTAAGAATGTTTTTTTAATGATTTCAAGCATGTTAATAAATCTCATTACATTAATAATTAAATACTTTGAATTTAGAAGATGATAAAAAAAAACAAATTTTAAGAAAATGTTTTCCACAATAAGATCACCAATTTCTTTCAGAAGAAAGACGAAAATCCAAGGTATTTTTTCTTTTATTTTGTTGTATCCCGAAAGAATTCACCTGTATCAGCTGTAATTTTTATATCACTTTTACACACTCATACTAATTAAACATTTATATTAATGCATAAAATATTATTGTATATATGATTATAAACATTTTGCTTTGATTATGAATATTAAAAAATATAAGCGATTCTTAATCTCTTCAATTAGTGATTTTTTTAAAAAAAAAGTTCTGAAAGCTTTGTTTTTCTGTAAATCATTTTTATTTTAAAAGTAACGCTTGTGTTCGGTTATAAATCTGAAATAGTAAGTAGCTTTATATTGTAATTGAATATTAGTAATAGTTAGAAGGAAAATATACCTATATTTTTAATATTATTCAGTTATTTTTGTAATGATGCCAGAAAATGAATTTTTCAATTATTTCTAAGTAAGTATTTTTGAAGAAAAACACTTAAATAAATATTGCTTTGAAAGAAGAACTAAGAGCAATTTTAATAATAAATGTATGGTTTGATGTAAGCAGTTTTCAATTTTTTTAGATACATTATTCTTCTTACGATACGTAAATATAAAAAACTACATCAGTTAAAATTTTCTCGGAAAATTAATATTTCTGTTTCTTTCGTGAATATCCAGGAATTTTCATTTCAATAACTGCACTCCTTTTCTTTACTTTTTTAAACAACAAGAAAACAATAGAATATTGAAAGAAAGAACAGTCCTTTCCATGTTTAAACTAATGATGCCAGTTCCAGAGTTCTTTAGGGGGGGGGGTACAAGTTGATTTGAATTTCCTCTTTCAACACAGTACAAAGCCTTTGAATACACAAGCTTGTAAAAGAAAAAACCTATTAAATGCAGAAAGAAGACTCTTGATTTGGAATTGCTAAGTCCCATCGAGTATTCAGTCAGGTTTGTGAAAGAATAAAACACAGAATCTTTTATCTTAGACTTTGCAATTCTATACGGGAGCAAAAAGTCCTAATTATGTTTGCTTCTTTTCAAGAAGAAAGTTTGAATTCCAATTCAGAACTAAAGTTTACATTATCTTCACATTATTTCTGTAATAAAATGAGCATGCATCTATATAAACAAAGAACACTCTGTGTATTGTTTGAACTCAGAAGTATTATATCAATTCCTTTATTGTCCAAATTAGAAATATACGTGTTTGGAATACAAAGAGTAAAATATATCGATTTTTTTAATTCAAAACATATATACTGAAATGTTTATGATGACACTTTTAATGTTAGCTCTAATGTAATCATGTAAACAAAAATTACTTACTTAAGACAATAAATTTAAAATTCCGTTTAATAAGAGCATAAAAAAATTGGCGTTCATAGTTGTATAATAATATAAAAGAAATACTAATTTATGAAATGATAATATAAAAACTATTAAGAATATATCAGGTATAATTAGTACATATATTTGTCATTTTACTTATTTATTCCTTATTGATATATGCTAATTTAAAAATAATTGCTAAATATTTTATTTATGCATTTAAATTTATTATTCATTTATTTATATTTATATTTAATATAAAGAAAATTATCGATGGAAAATTCAAATAGAAAAAAGGTATTGTAATTACTTTGCAGACATTTGAGAGAGAAAATGAGTTCTTAAAAGTTAGTATTCTTATAATGGAGAAAGATAGATTTTAAATAAATAAATAATTAATTTACTAATTATGTTCTATGTATGAATACACAATTGCTGAATTTATCGGAAACTACTGCAAAGAAACAAGTTGAAATATTCCAAATGCTTGTAATACGCTTTGCAAAGTTTATGAACCAAGCCTTTTATATACATTAATCTCATTTTTTTGTAGAGAAAAAAAAGAGAACCACCAGAAATTATGCAAATCTTTTTCATAACACACGCACACACACACACACACACACATATATATATATATATAATTCCTATTTTCTTTTTTTTCTTATTTGACTTTAAAAATAAATTAATAATCTTAATTTTTTTCGTATTTATAACACTCGATTTTTGACATTTGATTAATACTGCTGCTGAATATGGATGCATTTTAATGCTACAGTATCATGTATTTTCATCTAAGTTAATGCTTTCTAACTGTGCACTCAATGTAGATTTTCCTACGCACGTGATTATATGTGTGCTGGCAAACCGTAAGCTAGTTATTTAGCACTACCAATGGACTGATACTTTACTTTCTGTATGAAAAGTATATTTTTTACACCTTCAATTTTTCACTTGACTACGAGCAGTACAGAACTTAAATATCTCAGATTCTAAAAACTCGTTTAGATGTACTACTCTTTAGAATTTAAGTCTATTTAACATGATAAAAAGATATTTATAAAGTTGTTTGTGTTGGTTTTATAAATTAAAAAAAAACAATAGACGATTAATATTTTGGCTATTTTTTTACAGATCAAGTGGCAAAATATTAAAAAACAATAGAAATAAATCAATTAAAGGGTTATTTCCTAGAGAACTTATCAACTTATTTCAGCTTCTTTCTTTCAACTTACATTCAAATAATTCTTATGTTCTTAAAACCATCATAACCATACTTTAATACTTATTCTTAGAAATTCTGAGCCTATTCGAATTTTTTTATGTATGTATTAAAAATGTTAAAGGTAAATAGTCGAACATATCAACTAATGATTGTGAAAAAAATATTGAAATCATAGAACAATACAATTGAAAAACATAAACATACTGGTTAGTTTAATTTCTGTAAAATAAACTATTTCTTTTGCAGTGTGAAATAGTTCAAAATATGTAATACTCTGAATTTTGATACAAGTAACAAATATGGACCTTATAAAAATCAAGGAAGTTCTATATCTGGGATTATTCTGGCTAGTATGAGTTTCAGTTTCATAGTCTCTTTTAAAAAGAGGTATTTCACAGCTAAAAATACTAAAAATCAGATATGTGCACCAGACGTAAGAACGGTAACGCAATAAATGTGAAAAAAACTTATTTCTCAATTCTATAAATTTGATTTACTACAATCTATATGAAAAACAACAGACTGTTAAAAAGAAAACTGATAGAAACCAGACTTCACAGACTAAACCAGACTAAAACTCACATTTCATCTTTCATTTCTGCAATTCATATATTCCAGATACACATTGACATAAAACACATTTACAGATTTAAAGGAAATTTAATTTTGAAATGATAATACTTTTTCATTTAAAAAGAAATAAATCATTGAAGCTGTTTTTAAAGAGAAACTTCAAAAGGAATATATGTATTACTTGAAGAAATGCTTGTGAGACAGTATTAAAAATAAATATCAATTAAATTACAAGATCCTGTAATTATGATTAGTATTACAAGCTTTTTTTATATAAACCTATTTCACATTTATTGTTTTAGAAACCAATAAAAATCATTTGAATTATGTAATATCGTGTAGCATTCATTTACAGCTAAGCGTGGTATTATAAAATGCATAAAATGGTTCTTATTTTAGTACATTTCTGAAATTATACACTCATTACTCTAGAACAGAGGTGGGTATTAAGTCGATCGCGATCGATGGATGTACCGCAAGATGGATCTACCCAAGGCAGACCTAAGACCTAATAATCAATCCATCATATGAAGGTCTATAAATACAGTATTTATTCAAATCTAAGCCGCCATCGATTCTAAGCAGTGCCCAAATCCTCAACAAGCTTTTGTGAAAACTGAAAAATAGTCTAAAATGTGGTTTATAGCTATCCAATTTTATGAAATTGAAACAAATTTAAAAGGAAAACTTATAAGAAGTGAATAATTATAGTTAAATTACAGTATTAAAACTTTTAAATGCATGCATGAAGCTGATGTAATTACTCTAACTACCTTATCCGACACATTTTTTCCTCGATTCT
>BMAO01027040.1:0-20271 GCA_019973975.1 Trichonephila clavata
AATCCTTTGCATATAGTTTATAAAATTGAATTCAGTATTTGTAATTAACAATTTATTTTATTAATTAATGCTAAATATTAAGTCAATAATTTATTTTTTATTGTTTTTTGTTCCCCAAATCGATAAAATCAAAAGAATACGTTTGGCGTCGTATTGAGGTATGTTACGAAAATGGCGAACTTTCAACTCTGGACCCCCCCCCCCTCCTTCTTGAAAAGTTTTTGCGTTTGCCACTGCCGACAAGTCAAGTACAAGCAGATCGTTATACTATTAATTATGCCGTTAATGAACGTGCAGTATGCAATTTGCATCGGTTCTTGCCATAATATATCAATGCACGTGATCTGCTTCTTCGAAAGATTTATTATTATGACTGATTTTAAGAGGTTTGAACGATTTAATGTTAGATAAATGTTTCTTTAAAAAATTTAACTTTTTATGTTAATATTAAAGTAAATTTAATGTTTAAAGTTTTTTTTAACGCTTTTTGAGTTTATTTGCTTAAATGATCTCGAATTAAAAAAAAATTATTCGTAGCATAACCTGGATAATTTCCAGCCACTTACGACCCACAGATCACCAGAACAACTATTTTTCGCAGAATAAGTCAATTCAAGTGGTGCACTCATCTGTCGTTTTTGAAATGTGCTAAGCTCTGAACTTTAAAGCTCGATTGGTTCCCCAGTCAGCTTACATTCCAGCAAAAACCTACGATATTCTATAATATGATGGCTCAAATTTTCTTTCACCTATCAATTATTATCATTTAAAGCAGAAACACATTCTCCTCAACTTCTGGATTCAACTCAATTTTTAAGGGTTGGAAGATATTCAAGATTTGTGCGTGTGTGTGTCAACTTCCTTGACTACTTCTGGAAAACATATGATTTACGTCTGCAGTTTGGTACATACGTATTCTTGCGGCTGCATCGTAGAAAAATTTTCTTCCTGGTCAAATTATCTGCACATAGATAATTACGAATTTTTAAAGATGCTTAAAATATTACAAGCAAGAAATTGGTTATTAAATTTATTGTTACGAAAAATTTGAACTTTTGGTTTGAATACATTTCATTTCACATTTTCACGAAGATTTGTGACAAATTTCTAACAAAGACTTTTCCTGAAATATTTGTGAACCTTATTATCTTAATTTCAATTATTACCAATGTTTGTTTTCATTGTTAATAAATTTCCTTGTATATGGTATAAAAATTTGTGTCAGTGTCTCCTTTTTAGTTTTGATTTTGAGCGATATTTTTTTGTTGCTAATTAAAAAAAATTAAAAATATAATTACGTCAGTTATCCAAAATTAAGTTAAATCCTTTTTTGGCCCACTTCTTTCACCAAATTCTTCTTTAATTTGGTCCAAATTTTTCCAGCTGCTTATTTTTCTGTATTGGATTTCTGCCCAATGTAAGGATAATAATAACTCGCCAAGGTGATTAATAAAGGAGTGAGTTAAAATAGGATGATACCCAAAAATTTTAAAGAAATTAATAAGAGTATATGTGCTTAAAAATGACAATTGGCTTAACGTTACGTTTGTTACATTTACTTTCATTCATTTCATAACTTACCATATATTTACAACTGTTGGGAATATGACAAGCCTAAATATTCTGGATATTGTGAGTCGACTTTCTTCTTGACACTGTATATACTTTCAATGGGTCCCCTCCCATGTTGGATTGCATGGTAACGAGATAGCCGATAGTTTGGCCAAGTCTGCCACTGCTGACACTTTGCTGTGTGATACTTGTCTAACTTTTGCTGAACTCTCCTCTATTAAAAAGTTAGAATTGAATGCATTTTGGAGAATACCCCCTGCTCACCCTTGGTATTTTGGGGGAAAACCTCGTTGGTGTCACCAACTTAATATTCCTAGGTATCAGCAAACGGCTCTGTCGCGCTTTTTTAGTGCCCACATCAAGTCTTTGACTTTTCAACAGGGGCGGAAAGTCTTCCCAGAATGTCCTAAGTGTGAGGTTGATCAGGTCTCTCCCAGTCATATTCTGAATTGTTTGAGTTTTTCATATGACGTGGTTTTAGGAAATCCTATGTTATTTCTGAATTTTTTGGAGATTTTTGGTTTTATGGAGATGGTGTAGCTGAGCTACACCATCTGGGATAAGAAGAAACAACAACAACAACCATATATTCTAAAAGATACCATAGAAAAACAAACAAGAGAAGGTACTTACGTATTATCGCAACAATTGCCAACGTTCAAGATAACTTACCAAGTTAGCAACCCCAATTTCGCATGTGCCGTATACGTTGAATTGGCAATCACGTGCTTCGTTTCCTATAATGCCGCCAACTGGTTGTAATTATACGCAAGTATCCAAGAAAAGTAATATTTGTCTGATTTCTTATTTTTCACTATTAGTTTTCATGATATTTTTTAAAGCGCTTTATTTGCCCACACCTAAGGGATGAACAAGTTTGAGTGAAATTACCGAAAACACTTGATTTAACAGAGTAAAAAATGAACAAAGGAATCTACTTCAAAACACTAGACTCGAGATTGTTAAATTAAGGTAAATTGATTTTTATGTATAACAGCGATAAAAACTTTTAGAAGAGTTTCTTGAAACTGCTTTGAGAAGAGAGAGAGAGAAAGAGATCGTTCAGTGAGAGCACTAATTGTAAATGTAGCTTATACTTAGGTTTATTTACTTGATATAGCAACATGAACGAAGAAATGCAAAATCTTTAAGAAATATAAAATAGAGATACATAAAAATCTTTTATCCTCTAAACCAGGGGTGGTCAACCTTTTTGAGAAGAGTGCCACTATTCGAAAAAAAAATTATGCTTGCCACTTCAAACTTTTCCAGCAAACTAAAGAAGATGAAAAGATGAAAAAATGCTATTTACAGCCTTATTATGGAATTTTTACGCAAACAACACATATTTTATGCAAGTCTAAGAAATGAAAATTTAAAAATATAATAAATAAGAGAAAAGTACGAACATAAGTTTTATTGTTAAATTTTTTTCAGTTTCAATCATTTAGGTTAGATATAAAATAAATTGAGTAACCAACAAATTTATTATTCTAAACAATTATTAAACAGTTAGTACTTTCTTAATGTGGTTTTTCAATTTGTAGATTTTTTTACATTAGGATTAGTTCTCGAAGATTCTAACAAAATAGGGTTGTTTTAGGTGCGCATCAGAGTCTCTTTTTTTCTCCAAAAACTATACAAGAAAAAGCAAAAGTGTGTTCACAACAGAAGGTATATGATTAATCAGGGTTGGAAAAGAACAATTTTTCCTTGTAATCTTAAATTTAAATTATTTAAATGTCTTCTATTATAGGTAAGAAAAGCTAAATCTCAAAGCCTATATCCTCATTCTTGAGAAGCAAGCATTCACTAGGCAGTTCATTGTTTTCTTCCAGATACAGTAGAAAGTCGTTTATTCGAATCAATTGGGACTGGACACCGTTCGGATACGCGATTGTCCAGATAACCGAAATCCGAATGCGATCCCTGCTGTATATGTGACCGGATACTATACGAATATTGAAAATCATCATATGCTGGAAACGTGCTTGAAAAAAATCAAATAGTTGCAAAATGTCGCAATTTTACTTTTATCTTGGAAAATAATCCCTCATTTTTCGCTGTACCATTGTACACCTTCGTTTTTTCGCTGCAAGGTCTCTGATTCTCTTGAGCAGCAGTAGTTGAGTAGGACAGCACTCTGATTGTTGTTCGTACCACTCCATCGCGTTCTTCAACGCAGAAAATGAGTCAGAATTAGATGGCCTTTGCTACTTTCGTTGTTTGTCCTCGTCTTCATCCGTTTCATCGTCGACAGGGTCGGATTCTTCTTGCACGGGAGTCACAATCTCTTCATCATTTAGCATTTGAAATCCACAGTCTTCTTCATCGCATGCCATCTAGGCTTCTACTTCAACAAAGCTCAACAAAAGAGCATGTATGCACCCTCTCACTTGGAGACAAACTGACCTAATATTCGAGCAGATGTTTACCAAATCACACAACTGAAATTCTCCAAATATCCCTCACCTTAGGTTTTCCCGTCACTTTTGGATTCACATGCGAAACAACTGTTGATCATTACACTGTTCGAAAACGTATCCGGACTTTGGTTCGGATATTTGACGCTCCGGATAATAAACGTTCAGATAAACGACGTTCTACTGTATTTTAAAACACACACTCCCTCAAATTCCAGAATCTCACGAATACACATTCTTTGGTAAACCAACACACACAACAGTGAAGGAGTGTTACCACTACATTATAATTAGTAATTTAATTACGTGTATTTAAAATAAATTTTGATGTTTTGTTTTGTCTGAGACAACCGCTTTTCAATAAAACAGTAAAAAAAAAAATTAACAATTACTATCTTTTCAAATTTTTAAATTTTTCAATAAGTCTCCGAGTGCCACTCTCACAACTCAGCCGTGCCACACTGTGGCACGCGTGCCGTGGTTGGCCACCTGCCCTTGGCTACATTAAAAAAAACTTAGTGGCGCAACAGGCCACGTGGGTCAAGGCCTACTGTGCCCATTTCAGTATACGTGACTTTGGGCACTGAAGTGCATAAGCAGATATACCGATTAGGTGGTCAATCTGAAGCAAAGCCCCTAATATTTGGTTCCCAAGCCAAGCTTGGTACTCATTTATCGACCTATTGAAGGGATGAAAGGCTGAGTCGATCTTGCCCACCCCGGACCTATGGTGCGGAAGCACGATACGCTGCCATTCGGTCATTGGCCTCAAACAATAGTAAACTGCTTGTAAAATTTTTAGAGAATGGATGATATTTATATATTATTCTATATTATGAGATCAGAAAATAAATTCGAAAACAAATGGTATTTGCAAATTATAAAACAGCGAAGTGACAGTTCATTTCGTGAAATAGATCGGCAGCCTAATGGATACCATCCATTAAGCTGCCATAAAACCAATAAAAACCAAATAAATAAACGAAAGTTTAAATTTGCTTACTATTTGAGGAATTCAAAAGCCTCAAAGATTGATGTGTCTGTCATGCAATCTTTAAGGAATACAAGCAAAAAAAAGTAGAAAAATAAATGCGAAAAATATGTTAAAATATAATTGTACAATTTATCTATTGAATCGATACTATTCTCATACGCAAAATTCAGTAAGGCACAAAGTATATTTTTTATCAAACACACGGAGTCATAACATTTAAATGTCTTTGAATCAGATTTAAAATTGTTTCTCAATGTTGAATTTAGAAACAATACGAGAGCTACTATGGACGCAACTCGTAATTTTCTGCCTCCAGCGCTTCGAAATGCAAGTAATAAGAACAACATCTGGACTAATATCCAATTCAACTAATTTCCACACCGATCAAATTTGAGGGCTTTGAGTTCCTCAATTTAAACAGGCATGGTCCCTACGGTATTACGCGTTGGAAATGTTACAAAAACACGAACGGGTGACTTCACTGAAACAATGCCACCTACGCACTCGTGACCCCGACCACTCGGCTACAAAGGTCATTGTCTATTAATTAGGTGCTCATCTTTTGTTCACATCCAGATATATTTTTCTTCAGTTACATTCCAGTTTTTCGATACATACTTTAGTAACCTTTTACAAAATCCTTTAATTTTTCTCCCTCACACTGCTGATTCTCATCTATTTTTCAGTTACTAAGACAGATCAATTATAAACGAGACTTTTTAAAAAATATTTTCTGAAATATTCCTTACCAGAATTACCCAGTAATAGTATTTTTCTGTATATCTACTTTTAAGCTATACACTTTTTCAATTCCTACTCTCTGTTAGCCCACTCTCTCTCTCTCTCTCTCTATATATATATATATTTATCTGTGTATATTTATCAATATATCTTGTTCAAATTTTAAATCGTTAATAAAATACTTACTATTCCTCCAATCAAGTTCAAATGAATTGTTTTAAAACTTGTAGTGGATGACACTTGATGTTAATACACAGTTTTTCAAATATTAATTCATTAATTAAATTAAAATAATTAAATTAATTACCGGTTTTCGACGTAAACTTAGATTCGTCCACATTGTTGCAACAATGTAACTGCTAAAACAGACAAAAGTTGGCGACGAAAACCTGTTTTTCAGCCAAACTAGTCAAACCGGGTATGCAATGTTACAACATTGCAGACAAATCATGCTCTTTTTTCAATTCCTACTATTTTAGTTTACTCTCTCCCAATATATATATATTTATTTATATATATCTTGTTCAAATTTTCAGTCGTTAATAAAATACTTTCTATTCATCCATTCAAAGTAGGAATTGACTTAAATTTTTTTTTATTTCTTGTTTAAATTTATGTTTTAGAGAGAGAAGTTTTTTTTTATTTTAAAATTTCTAAAACTTGGACGCGCACGTAGCCAATGGGCGAAATTCATGACGGTCCTATGATAAAGGCAAAAACGTATTTTCCATTGCATTCAAAACTGTCGTTAGACTTGTACTTTTTGTTCTACAGTGCGGTTTAGATAAAATTAATAAAGGTAATTTAAATATTATTAACACCAATATACTCGTATGCTAAATGACAAAACTTCAATCAAGTTTTAAACTGAAATAAAAATTTATGTGTATGACTTTTAAAACACAACAGGTTCCACCGAGATTTGAACTCGGATCGCTGGATTCAGAGTCCAGAGTGCTAACCATTACACCATGGAACCGCCTGCCGTTTTCTCTTATTAAGCCACCATACAAATGTTTATTTTGCACTATTTATTTATCATTATTTTTGAACAAACTGCACGAAGTTCCATCTATGAGAAAAAACAAACATTTTGTCAACTGGAACTTCTGGTTAATTATAATTACATGAATTTCAGAATTATATTTTTGCATTAATATTCATTTCTAATTAATTTAAAATGCTATTAGAAAAAAAATTATCTTTATTTTGTGCAATTAATCAATTTGATACCTTCTGTAATTCACCGTTTCTATCATCACATGCTGTAACTGGAGGTAGATTGGTTAACATGATTTGTTATGATGACGTTAATCAAGTCGAGGGATAAAAATCTAATACATGGTATAAAAATTGGACCACTCTAATGGATTTATAGACTTGAAATTTGGCAGACATGTTACTTTTGTTGAGCAAAGATCTGTTAAGAACGGGTTTTGCGAAAATCGACTACGACAAAAGATTGCGGTGGTCGGAGGTAGGGGATATTATAGATGAAAATAAAATTTCCTCTTTTTGAACTATTTAAACCAGTGATACTCAACCTGCTGTCCACGGGCCGCATGTGGCCCGCCGGCCTTTTCTGAGTGGCCCGGTCATAGTCCATTACACTAAGAAATTCGATTATTTAAAAACAAAAACTAAAAATTTAGTGGGAAAATTTATCAATGAAGCAACAAAAATCTATCAATTTACTTTTTTTAATAAAAGAATGTAAACACAAGAGGATAGGTCATGGGTGAAAAGAAATTGTAACTACTCCATAACTCAGTTGTTATTTGTTTCATACTGGGATGCATACGAAACATAGAAGAACAGAAAAATGGAATACAATCACAGAAGAATGTTGACTTTTTATTACAAACGATGATCCCAGCGTAGAACATAGGGGTGCTTTGCTTTCCATTCGAGACGATAATCCACTTCAGGCGAAAGTCCGACTTCTACATCCATGCCTTAATTCGGGATTCGAGCCCGAGCCTACTCGATTACAAGCCGAGTGTCATAACCACAATACTGGGTAGGCCGGCTCCCCAACTCAGTATAAAATGCATTTTCTTTTGTGCGTTTTTGATAGAAAGGTTAATATAGTTTCAAAATAAGAGCCGAAAATAAGTTTTAATATTTATCATTTTTGCTTTGTCCAATGTTACTTTGGTCTTGTAGTATTCCCCCCCCCCCATTATCCTTAGTGACGATTTAAGCTCAATTCGGATCCTGGGTGCAGAAGATCTACGGGCCCTCTTGACACTGGTGGATCGAAATTTATAAACAGAAAATCTTGTTAGTCCAGCTTATCCGGGCCTTTTCGAGACCTTCCGAGTCCCTAGATGTCCACCCCAAGTGCCCAATGGATAAACCAGCACTGATTATTCTCATGTTGCGGCCCGCGCGAAATACCTGTCATATGTATACGGGCCGGTGGGAAAAAAGGTGAGTACACCCTTGATTTAGACTAATAGACTTGAAATTTGGCTAACATGTTTCTTCTGTTGAGAAGAGATCCACTAAGAACTGAAGGGTGGTGTATATCTTTTAGCTATTTGTACACTTCTAAGTTGGAAGCAAGTTACTTTTGTAGAGTAGAGATCTACTGAGAACGGAGCTTGAGGAAATCGAGTCTCAAGAGGGGGTGAGAGGGTGTTATTGAATTTAAAAAAATCTTTTTTTGAACAAATAGATTTACAGACTTGGAGTCTTACAAGTATGTTACTTTTATTGATTAGAGATCCACTTAAAAGGATTTCTGAGAAAACTAATTTCGGGGTTGGGGGATACAGGGCCATGAATAATAAATATTACTTTTGTTTAAAAACCAAGACCTGCCTCTTTTTTCCTTTTTAAATCAAGAGGTGAGGGTTCTAAGTATATTTTACAACACAATCGAAAGCTTAATGCTAGGGCTTAGGTAAAAATGACCTAAAAATGTATAGTATTACATTTTGATGACTCGGCGAAACGGAAGATCACGAATATATATAGCACTTATATATATAGTACTTACTGCATAAGTCGTAAATATTACAGATACTTTTACATGAATGCTACAGTGACTATCAGTCGTGGTGTTTTAAGTAAGTTGTAAAAAAATTGAAATATCTTTTGTAAATTTAATTGCTTATAGTTGGATTTGTATATAAATTTTATTAGCTAGGCCAGGGGTGGCCAACTTTTTTGGGAAGCGTGCCACAATCTGATAAAAAAAAATTACCCGTGCCACTTTCAACTTTTCCACCAAACTAAAAAATATACAAAAGTGAAAAAATGTTACTTATAGGCTTATTATGGGTTATTTACACCAAAAACTTACTTTTAAATGTAAATTCTATACAGTGAAAATGTAAAAAGAAAATGGTAAAACAAATAAAACAAAAGTAGAAACTTATATTTTATTGTTGCTAAATTTTTACAGGATCAGTCAGTTAGCTAAGGTACAAAATAAAAATAAGCAGCTTGAAACATTTAATTTTAAATGATTACTAAGCAGTCTCTTAATGTGGCTTTTGAATCTGCAGTTTTTTACTAAATCATCTATATTTGGATTAGTTCGTGAAGATGCTAACAAAATTAGGTGTTCTAGGTGCAAATCAGTTATTTTTGAGCGAAATTTTGATTTAATTACGTTCATAACAGAAAACATTTCTTCACAAACATATGTTTATCCAAACCTACAACAATATCTGACTGCTAAATCATGTAAATTTGGAAAATTACTTGGTGGCACAAATTTTCAAAATTCGATGTAATTTGGATCATTTGCGGTTAAAATAATTTCCTTATATTTGCTTTTCAGAGTAATATGGTGCTGTAGGTCAATATTTTCAATTTGTACCTGAGGTGGGTAAGAATTAATGTCTTGAAGAGAAATCAAAAAAGGATTAAAGTTCAGTATTTTTTTATCATCTTTAAAATCCTCAAACCTGGCACTGAAAGAATCCTGCAAAATGGATATTAAATTTTTAAATCTATCATAGTTCGGAACATTACTAACTTTGGCAGATAATTCCTGCATGAATGGGAAATGAGTTAATTTTTTCTCCAAAATCCAGACAAAAAAAGCAAAATTTTGTTCACAGAAGAAGATATATGACCAACTAGGGTAGGAAAAATACAATTTTTTCCCTGTAATCTCTTAAATTTAAATTGTTCAAATGTTCCATTATATCGGTAAGAAAAGCTAAATCCCACAGCCAATTTTCACTCCTGATGAGCGAACATTCACTGGGCAGTTCATCGTTTTCTTCCAGATATTCTAAAACACATTCCCTCAAACTCCCAAAATCTCGCAAGTGCACTTCCTTTGGAAAGCCAGCGCACACTACAATGAAGGAGTAACTCGCCATTTTCTTCCGTTTCTTCTGGGAAAAGCGTACGAAATCTTTGTCGATTCAGAGCACGAGCTCGTACTTTGTTGATACAGCGCACCACAGGGTCAACAACGAAAGACAAGTTTAAGTCCTTTGCACAAAGAGCTTCTTGATGAATAATACAATGATACTTGAAAATTTTTCTTCCCAAATAATTTTCAAGCAATACAACAAAACCTTTTATTCTGCCAACGATGCAAGGCGCTCCATCTGTGCTAACACTGTCTAATTTTGTCCATTCTACTTTGTTAATTTCAATTATATTTTTAAGTTCCTTAAAAATGTCTTCACCTGTAGTTAAAACTAGTTGGCGCAAATCAAGAAGTTCTTCCACAGTATCAAAATTTTCATTCCTGTAACGCACAAAGATGCTTAACTGCGCATTGTCAGTGATGTCACTGCTTTCATCCAAAGTTAATGAAAAATATTTGCAATTTTGAAGTCCAGAGACAATTTGCGTTCCAACATCCTGGACCATGTCCATGTCATGTCACCCACGCATGACGGTATTTCTGGACAAAGCTATTTTATCAACCATATTTTTGACATTAAGATCACCGAAATTTTGGGCTAAAATTAAAAGGCTGCTTTTTATTATCTCCTCTCCCTCAGAATACGGTTTTTTCTTGCGGGCTAACAACAAAGAAAGTTCTTAAGAAGCCTTCACCCTGGTTTCCATTTCGTCCTTTCTCTTCTGGAACAAAGATTGTTGGCCGGCTAAAGATTTATTTTTTTATGATGAATTCCGTTCGCAAATTTGATCCAACAGGATATTTGCTGTTGAAATCACTATGCAGTTGTTTGAAATGACCGTCCAAGTTAAATTTTTTTGGAAATGCTATACAAATTCCACATATCAAACAAACAGGCTTGGAAGCATTTTGATGTGTAAACACGTATTGTTCTTCCCAGACAATTTTAAAATCACGTGCTGCAATATCCTCTTCATAATTTCTTTTCGATGTCGAAGGTTTACTCATAAATATATGGAAAATTTAAAAAAAAATTTAAACAACTACGCTAACACTAAAATATAAAAACAATTTTAGAAAAGGAGAAAAGATAAACGTCTTGCTAAACAGAGTTTAAAATCAACTGAGTCTGACAGCTAGAAACAATTTGCCAATGTTACGCTACAAATTTTCTATGTTCCAAATCCAGCATTCTGATTAGTCATGGATGCAATTTGCTCCTCTGCTTTACAAAGCGGCTACTTTGTGCAAATAAAATTACTTCTACCGTATCAACAACTGCGCTCCTAATATATTGCAGAATTACTTCTTGGCATTACAGAAATCGTAAATAGCCAACATCTCCGGAAAAACCTTTTTATCTGACATCACGCTGACAGCCAATAGCTATAAACTTCAGCCCTGCACAGGGAAGCTGAAATTTGAATGGAAATCTGAGATGTTAAAAATTAACCACCCCCGACAGAGGGTGACTTTTTGGGCAGTTTCGACCGTCCGAGAGAGAGAGAGAATTTATTTGTTTTTAGTCTCACGTTACTTAACACTTTTCTCGGAATGTTACAAAACAGTAGAATTGTAAGTTTTGGAGCATGATCTCACATTTTTGGCGTTTTTCTGAAGAAAAGAGAAATCTCGCTTAGCGCCCTTAATATCTCACGCTGAAAATTTCTGTTTCTTACATATTCTCTACATGACAATTTTTTTATTGTAAATCAATTAACTCAGTAATATTTTCATAATATTTTTGTAATTTTTCAAAAAGCCTTCGCGTGCCACAGTTATGACCCCCGCGTGCCACAATGTGGCACGCGTGCCGCGGGTTGGCCACCCCTGAGCTAGGCATTACTTATAAACAACATACATATATTCTTTGATATCTTTTTGAAATGTCTCATTTATTTCTTCAAGATAAGGATTCTTAAATACTTATTTCCAATATTTACTGTATTTCTTTTTTCTTATTTAAGATTACTCGTTTTGGGGAAAAGGGGAGGGGAAAGAGTCCCATTATCCCATTATTTAAGTTAGTGACTACACGATTACAGCGTTGGAGTTATAGGTTCAAGTCTAAGGACACTGAAGATATATAGAGTGTTGTAACCAGTGGTAATTTATTATCATTTATTTATGTCACAAACTGATAGATGGTGCCCCAGACAGAGTACTTGTACGGTTTTCATCTGGCTGAAGAAAGTAATCCACAAGATAGTGAATAATTACGTTGCTTAAGATCTGGTATCGAGCGAGAATTTCTCCCAATGATGTTTTTTTTTTGTATTTATATGTGTTAGACATTGAAATGTATATAATTTAGTAGCTAGAAAAGTGTCTATGTACAGAAAATAATTACATTAGCGTAGATATGGATCCTTTGAGCTTATTGAATGATTTCTGATTCATCACAACTGTTATAGTTTGTATTTTTTTTTGTCTAATTAGCATCTCTTTGAAACAACATTTGCTTAAAAATTAGAGCTACTGGCAATGGATCTTATAGTTTTAAACACAAGCAAATGTGTGAGATAATCTTTATAATTTCGCTCAATGAGTTTTTAGAGGAATCAAGACGCGATTCCTTATTT
The DNA here is from genome assembly GCA_019973975.1 of Trichonephila clavata. Lineage (NCBI taxonomy): Eukaryota > Metazoa > Arthropoda > Arachnida > Araneae > Nephilidae > Trichonephila > Trichonephila clavata. The sequence goes on from BMAO01027040.1 coordinate 12,652, forward strand.
CTATGTGAGTTTCACCGGCTACGAATTATAGAATTAGAATACAATAGCCGGAACAGCCGACGCGGGAAACAGTACAAGTCACTGTATATTAAATTGGATTCAGATTCACATAATATAGGTCATTAGAAAAAGTAACCGCTTCATCATTTGATTGTTTAAAACAGTAAGATCATTCTTCTAGAATAGATTTACACCCGGCGTCCATAAAAACTTTGAATAATCTTTTCTTTTTTCTACAAAAAAGAACAGCTTATTTTGCGGAGGGTTCATAATATGAACCACTGTAAGGTTCACGATACACTGGTTCTCATAATCATAAGATCAAATATTTTATTTTAATAAAACAATGGGAACTCTATGAATGAAATGAATAATTGAAATTACATGTGTGTAGAGAATATTTATAAGCTTTTATCAATTTTCTGTTTTATTCAATAAAAATACAATCACATTTACATTAAATAATCGCTGCATAAGAGTAATTCAGTTTTTTATAATTTTTTACAATTATTCTTCGAGTTAAATTTTTGTGAGGGCATCCTTTTCTAGTGAGATAATAAGCTATTCTGTCTGGCCAAATCTCCTATAAGTTTTTCTCCAAATACTATATAGGATCAATACCATCCCAAGTTGTATGGATGTTTTCCTCTTCAAATGAATTACCATATTATCTACCTCACGTTATATTTATGATCTCATGTCGCCAATATTTGTCAAACGCAGCGCGTTAAAACATTCACCTGTTACCAATTAACTTAGGGCCTTTCTAACCTTATTCATAACTTCTTTTTGAAGTCCTAATTAATTCTTCAAAATTTTATCTTCTTTTAACTGAAAATAAAAGCGTCAACTAAATAATTAATATACCCCCCCCCCTCATACAAATATAGTTTCTGTTTATATAAAAATGTAATAGTCTCCTGAAAGTAAATTAATAGTAATAACAAATGTAAACAATAGACATAACTTGAAATCAATATGTATGCTCTTGTAAAAAATAGTTTTACTCTGAAAGAGATCTATAGTATAAAAATTTATAAATCCTTAAGTTCTTTATACATAATTATACTACCAACTGTGAGAAAGAGTTACTCGAGTATCTTGCTGCTCAATAGCGAGGTAAAAGTCTCTACTGGTCTAAGAGCCCTAAATTTCAGCAAATTAATTTATTTAAATTTATAGAGAGAAAGAGAGGAAAAGACAGTTTCAGTTGATAGGAAGATAAGGAACTGTGTGTGTCTTATTCATAAAAAAAAAAATGTTTTTTTAACTGGAGTTTGTCACAAATTCAATACATTTTCCAGAATTTTGAGGTAGTTCTTAAGAATTCATTGCATTATAATCTTTATAATAATTAATATTCTCGGATGAAAACCTAAGATGTAAAATCCTTCAAAAATAGACGTCACATGTCATTTCCAGCCTCTTCCATTATAGTTTACTTAAATCGTTTTGGCATCGTATTCATATGTTACTCTCGATTAATGTAATAAAGATTAAGTTTCAGTATCGTATGTTTCTGCTTCATTAAAGCGCAATTTCCATGTTATTTAGAAAGAATTTTAAGGATTAAGCTTTTGAAAGATTTTCATTTTTTCACCCTTAATTACAAAACATCGCTGCCTCGATATAAACACAGCGGTGATACTTGATTCTTCCTAGTTACACCCTCTTCCGAAGTAAATATTTACATCTGTATTACTAATTGGCCAAATTATTATACTGCATTTTCAATCATTATTTAGCAATTGCCTTATTATAATAGTGAAGTAATATGTTAATATCTGCTTCGAAGTTTGAATGATGTTTTATCAATGTATATTGTCAGTTGAATATTTCATATTTTAATTATGTTCAGCTATCGTTTTTAAAATGATTCAAGTAAAAGAACTATTCAGATATATATATTTTTTAACTCTATTTGAATTATATAGAAGACTTTTTTCACTAAATTAAAGAAAAAAAGAAATCTTACATAAATAGATCGGTTGTCATTAAAATTTTAAAAGATTTTTGTTGCAATCAAAAGAATGGCATATAAATATTTTTTGTAGTTATTTTTTGCTCAATTTGATGTTTAATTTTGTGTCTGAACATTAATGTAAAGTATTAAAAAACTAAAGATCAAGCTTTTGTTTAAAAATATGGTTTATAAAAGTTGTTACTTATAGAAAATATGTTGAGGTATATAGCAGAGAAAAATATATTAAGAGAAAAAAATTTTCTTGGAAAAGTTTTGCCTATAAAGATTTGGCTGCTTGTGATTTTCTATGAAATTTTTGGCTATACCTTACCTAATAAAAATGTTGATAATGAAAAACGAATCAGTACAATTTTAATATCTTAGATACTTCTTTAAAAATATACATAACGACATTTAACTTCTTAATATATATTTAATTTCTTTAATTATACGGAAAAACAACAACAACAACAAGCAAGTATTTATATTGAAGAACCTCTAAATATTTTGGGTATCACATATGTCATTGTAACAGTTATGATTAAAAATAAATTATTTCAAGATTCTTGAACCTTCTTAATTATTTCTAAAATATAAAGGCTATAAAATTAGAGTTTTATACACAGAATTACAATTTTATTTAAATAATAAAAGGCACAGAGTATTCTTTTTCTTCCAAAATGTATAGATGGCTCTTACCTTTTAACTTTATACCAGAGATGTTTTGTCAAATATTTATTGCCAAAGATATTTTTTGCATTTGGAAAATATTTTTAGCACGAATAAAAATTTGAGATTCGGCAAAAATCAACAATAGCAGGAGGTTAATATTCAAATGTCAAAAAGTAGTTATATATTTTTGTAATTTTAATAAAAAAATATTAGTGTGGGAGTTGACAAGTCAAAATTTATTGATTCTAAATGTAGAATAAATATTTTAAATTTTCATCTTAATTGAAAAAAAAATTATTTAGTTGTAAAATGTTGCATTTGAGGTTCTGTATTGAAATTGCATACATGTACCTGCATATTATACCCACAAGCAATTTTGGTAAATCAAAAAACATCACCAATCAAAAGATGCTGCCAAGTATTGTCATATGCATGAACAATATTATTGTGTTTGTACATATGTGGGAACATGTCGCCCGCACATCCTGGAATTTGATGAATTGTTCAACAATATGATATGTAGATACTGAAATTTTTTATTTGAGATAACTATTTAGTTTAAAAAATACCGTTAATATGCTGATAATTACTTGCTTTCAGAATATTGTCATTTTAAAAATGAAGAGTATAAAATTGTGGAAAAATCCATTCCGTGAAACATCAATGGTATCTAAAAAAAAATTACGGCATAGATTTACAATACAAAAACCCATTAACATAGATTTTCCCATTATCCCCCCTCCCAACATAGATTTCAATTCACAAAAACCCATTTTCTTATAAAATCCCCATAAAGATTCAAAACACTTCTCTGTATACATATATTTTATATAAAATGTTTGATTCATGAAAAAAAATAAGATTAATTAACCATTATATGAAAATGGGACATTTTTTAAAATCTGTTTAATATCGTTATTAGTTGAAATGTATTAAAACCTTGTTTGTCAGTTTAAGATATTTAAATCATTATTAATACATTTAATTTTAAATAAGGATTTTCTTTTAACTACTTGCACTGGCAGAAAATTCACTGACGCATGTTACTAGAACGGTTGTTTCTGTTTCTGTAACAATCGCATACGTACATACTACGTCGTGGTCGATTCTGGTGACAAAAGCATTACAACATGCGTGGCACTTCTTTCCTGCGCAAGTGGTTAAAGAGTATCATACCACTTCCAAACCAAAATATAATTGATTCATTTTTTTTGGAATTTTCTAAAATTTAGTACAAATAAATTTGTGTACTTTTTTTATTTAACTCTGATTTAAAATTTTTTTATGTGTTCTTGTTTTATGTTCAATATGAAAACATTATTTTATATTTTTTAGCGATTATGCATATAATTAAAAATTTTATATCTTACTTGCTTTATTTATAATATTTTATGCCTCTAACACATATGCTGTGCTATTGTTGTTTTAATATATAAATTCAGCCAGAGTGTTATGATTAATATATTCAAAAATTCATCTGATTTTTGTATCTGAAAATTTGCTACTTATGTTTTATGACCATCAACCAATTTTGTCAAATGCAAAAATGTTGCCAAAATACTGCAATGTGCAGCCAATAGTGAAAAACTGCTCCCATGCATGCACAAATGCAGTAAACTTGTTCGTGCATATGCTGGTAACATTCGTGATATCTTTTGATTTTGGCAATGTTTTTTTGATTGGCTGAAGTTGGTAGATAAAAAATACATAAGTTCATCTCACTCATTTGATCATCATTCATAATTTATTATATTTGTTATTTTTCTGTACCACTTTTAAAAGTATATTTGTTTTATTTTCTCAGATAATACTGGCAAAATGGCCAATTCGTATTCAAATGGATATCAATATTCTACATATAGTAGTCCAGATTCCTCTTCAAGTGAGTAACAATATTATTTTAACATTATATATTTTCATTTATTGATTATATTTAAAAAGCCCAATAGCAGCATATTAGGCCTCCATTCTACAGGTTTGTAATTCAAACCTTAAGCTGGATCAGATCGATGCAACCTTTCATCCACCTGTGGGTTGTTAAATGGGTACCAAACTTGTTTGGGAATAAAACCTTGGTTGTTTTGCATCAGACTGACTACCTGATTGAAACATCTCATATGCTTAGTACTCAAGGTCATGAAAACTTAGATGGGCACAGTAGACCTTGGTCCTTAAGGGATGTGCCACTGAGTTTAGTTTGCTTAGGTTACATTCATTATTTCCATGTTTTGAGTTGATAATTGGCATTTGTGTGTAGTTTTAAAATGTAAATTAAATTTATGTGTATGTGATTGTACAAAATGGAGGATTTTAATTTACATTTATTATAAATAAGTTGGAAATAAAACATTTTATCCTAAATATATTAATTACTTAATTACTTTTGAAAAATTTGAGTTCTTGAGTAGTTAATTTTTTATAATTTTCTGTAGCTGTCATGCGTTTTTTCTATTAAAATAATAAATTAGATATTATTTGTAATTTATAATTGAAAATTACGTTCTTTACTCTTTATAGTAAAAGGCATAATATTAACTTGTTAAAATTATGTAAAATTGTATTAGTGCTTAAATTATTGTCAATCTGATACATTCCAAGTTTGAAATAGATGTTGCAAAAATTTGACTAAAAGGACATTGTTTAATAAAGGCACATAATTTTATGCATTAGTAATTTAAAATTTGGAAAATAAAGAAAATTCATATATTTCAGCAAATTTTTTTCGTGGGGAAATAATTTTCTTTTTAAAATTATAAGAAGCACTTAAATTATTGTTTTCAATGATTGTGATTAATGTATCAATAAGAAAGGCATATAGATACTAGCTGAAATCTTAAGGGCAATTAAAAAAAAGAGTCATAAATCTCTCTGTGATAAAATTCCATGGAGTGCTAAACACTAAGAATTTTTGATGGGAACAACAAAAATTAGATCATGTAAAGTAACATGTTCTGAATTTTGAATTTTCTATATGAAATTTTTTTTTGTCTAAAAAATCATGTATTCATGTGAATTGTTTTCTAATCTGATAATTAGTTTTGCAAAAGCACTAGTAACTTTATCAATTTTGGAATTAATTTGATGCCTAAATGTATAAACTCGTATTTCATTTAATAATGAAAATAACAATGGTATTTCGATAATTGCTGTTAATGAACTATGTATGTTTTGGGGTTTTTTTGTCATACGCACGCACACACACACACACACACACACACACACATTTGTAACATTTTAAGAAAGTTAATTGATATTAAATTAAATTTAAAAAAACATTAGTTAGAAAAATTTATATTAAATTATATTAAAAAAAAAATTTAGTTAGAAACCTGTGTATATATTGGTTTTTTCTTGGGTTTGAAAAAAAAAAGAATATTTGAACAAGTGCATATTGTTAATTTAAAGTGGTACACTTACACTTTATACAGATAAGTTTTGCCCAATGAAAGATGTCACCAATTCAAAGAATGTTTCAAATGCTATAGTTTTTATGTTTGAACATGTGTAGGAATAGTTTCCATTATTGGCTGCATTTGGTGATGTCTTTTGATTTGATGAAATTGGTCAATGGTATGATAGTAAGTACCTTATAATATATGATTTTATTAATTATTTGATATAAGGCTTTTATTCATGGTTTCAGTTATCTAGTATAAATTTACAGATATATAAAAAGGAAATCCAAATTTGCTTAAATCCAATGCATTGTGAAAGGCTGTATGTTTCAAAACCTATTTTGGATGAATGGGTTTAAAAATTTCTTGAATGCCTTAATTGGTACTCACTTTTAAAATTATAAACTTTACAAAAAAAAAAAGATTTTGGTTTTTGATTTAATAAAAGATATGTAGTGTTGTTTTATTCTGCTTCTGTTTGTATAATTAAATTACAATAATAAATGTGAGTAGAATAGTTTTTTTTTTTTATAAAACTGTACTAAATTCATTGTAAGTAGATATTAATGAACAATTAATAGTTAATTAAAATCATAAATTAACTTTTGCTATGACAGCTGTTTGGGAAAAAGTAAAAATTTTTTTTAGAAACTGTTAAACTTTTTTTTAAATGCTCTTATTTTTGTTCTTTGGTACACTTCTGTAAATAAATTAGTACTCCATTAGTGAGCATGTTGCTTCCAAATTTTAATTCTTCATATCACTATATTTTAAAGCATTAAACTGTAACACTATATTTAAGCTATTGATTTCACTGTTTTTTCTTTTGTTAATGTTTCTATTATTTCCTTTTCTGTATTGTAGCTGCCTTCAGTCAAAAATAGTTTGCGAATAATAATAAGTTATTTATAATATATTAATTTTTCTGACTTGATGATTTTAAAATTGAGCTAGATACCTTTTCAATAATGTTTATAATTACAAAACTTAATTAAGACCTCCTCTTTTATAATTTGATGATTGCGTTGAGATGATTTTCTTTCGTGTATATTAGATTTTAAATGTTTATTAATTTACAACTTTATTTTACATTTTTAGGTGGATATGGGGAATTTACCCGCTTGTTTGATGTTATCAGTACTAATGTACAGAAAGTTTCTCAAAATGGTAAATCTTTATAAATATTTGCAAAAAACATTTATGCTTTTCATTTAAGTTACTTAAAATTTTTAATATTCTTGAAGATCAGGATTTTTTTTAAAAAAAGCTCAAAAACACACTATAACATTTGAAACCATTATTTCAATGGTTTTATTTATCTATTCTGTTTGATAAATTTTTGATTTTGAATTTTCAAATGCATTATTATTTAAGTTATGAAAGATCTGATGTATATGAATTAAATGTAAAAACTAGAAATTCAGTGAATTAATCTCTCTTCAGATTAAATGATTAGGGACGATTTTTACTTTATGCTTTAGGATAAATGGTAGTGTTCCATGTTTGGAATGTAATCCATCAGTATTTGGTTCCGAAGAAAATACTATTATTTTTGTTTCTTCATTTAAAGATTTATTTTTTACTGACAAA
>BMAO01027041.1:0-25879 GCA_019973975.1 Trichonephila clavata
AAAGACATGTTCCCTTCCTAGAAGAATTACGTGCAATATTAGCGTAGTATCCTTTCGAAAGAGTACTAAGCAATTAAGTGATTATAGGTATTTTGAAGGAAACAAAACGTGTTTTTTCTTCAGGAAAGAACATTACATATTTGTAGTAATTATATAGAATTTTATTAATATATTATGTCTAGTTTATAAGAATACCTATACTTTCAGCATTTATTACAGACTATTACTGGGAAGCAAGTATAAATAAAATGAAGTTATGGAATCTTATTTTAGTCAACTTATTTTTTTTGTGTGCCCATATCAATTCAACTAGCATAAATTACATTTTTTTTTTCAATAAGTGTTATAACAGTGCTGCATAATATCAAGCATCGACTACATTACAGATTAGAACCATTTAACTTGATTGTAGTTATTCATTTGTGAGTAATGTAGCAACTAACAGGTTGGTTTTTTACAGTGCATCGTTTTTCTATTTACATTATATCCGTAAAATAAATAATTACTAATGAGTTTTTCAAAATTTTTTTAATTAATTTATTTATAGATTAACGTGAAGATCAGCTCATTGAATCCTCATTTCCGTATCAGTTTTAAATTGGGCCATGTATTTACAAATTTTATAAACTCTTGTATATTCATTTTTCTTTTTTATATATGTTTTTCTTATGATAAGGTACATAAAAATATTTAGTTATAAATAAGTAGCATTCAGTAAAAAAATGTAAAAAAAAAAAAATATTTCTAGATTTCCATAACATTTTCTAATATTTTGAGAGCACGTTCACAGGATTCAAATTTGCTAGTTTAATTGTATGCTGAGACTTAGAGCCATAAAACATTCAGTAATACTTTTTCTAGTGAACTATTAGTCTAAATCTCTAAAACATCATTGTTATTATTTTCTAACTTACAAACCGCATTTTTTTCTGTCCATTAATATTGTAAAAAACTCACAATATTAATGCCACACATTTGCAATGTATCAAGATATTTTTAGTTTAAAAGATAATTACAGATATAAAAAATGCGAGTTTGATATGATATAGCAAATTAAAATTCTCACATTTTTTAAAATTATACTTCAATGTTTTGAAGCATTGGTAAATTACCTAGCAAGTAAACATACAATTTTTATGCTTGTATGTTTATCTTTCAGGTATCCAACCACGTTGAAAATGACCAAATTCAGTCAAGACAAACTTTTTTGTTTTTTATTTTATTAAACAGAGCTATCTTTTTACTTTACGAAACATACGTTGTTTTGTTTCTACACTACCTAGAGGCCAAATTACAATCAATTTTATAAATCTAGAAAAACCGGAAGTGGGTTTTTCATCTATCAGAAGTGCGCATTTAAATTGCTCAAATCTATCATGGCGGGTCCGATAACTGAAAATATTACAAATGTATTTCTATAGAAACTTTTTGAACCTGATATTTATGTTATTTTCTAGAAAATGTAATAAAATATTTCTTATTGTACGAATATTGTTTGAGTTATGGCTTGTTACTTAAATAATGGTCTCATAAAAAAATGTAACATTTCTAATAATGTTTACTCAATAAGCTCTAAAATTTTCAAATTTTACTAAAGAATTAAAATTTTAGTATATTTTCTAAGTAAATGCATCTAATTTGTTTTAGTAATACTTTTACTAATATATGTTTATTACTTTTATCTCAAACTGCTTTCAAGTTTTTCAGAAATATTGCTAAATTTCACTTATAATTTTGATTTTTGTAAAATTTACTTAATTTATTTTAAATCTTGTTAGTTTAATAGTAATATTTATTAGTAACGAGTCCTAAAAGAGCATTTATAATGTTTTAGTATGTTATTTTGTTAATAAATACTCCGTAAGTGTTCGGATACCTTAAGACAAATGGGTTACCATCATTTCCATGCGAAAAACTTGTATTTATCACACAACAGTCGTATTTTTAGTCTATCAAGAAATTCGGTGTATCATGTTTCCTAGGAAAAAGGCCTAATCTCTGATATGATATTTTCAGAATGCTTCAAATTTAGCCCGTTCCTCCTTCTGAAACCCTCAGGGGTCACCTTCTATAGGTGAGTACGGGTGTCACAATCCCGAGGTGCCCTAGTGATCTTTTCCTTTTTCCAAGGGGTTTACTGTCTTGGTAAACACGGGCTTCACGAACCCGGGGTACCCTAGTGATCTTCTCTATTTTAGACCATCTTTCTTGTCATTGAATTCATTCTTTCTTTCTCTCTTCCCGTCTAGACCACATATATTAAAACAAATGTTTGGCACAGTATGCCGAAATCGGCTCTTGCGCCAATAAACCCAAAATCATCATCCTCATCCTCATCATCCTCCTCCTGAAATTAGTCATTGTTAAAATTGTCAATGAAACAGTGCTAGATGTTCCCAATTGACCAATAAAATTTCAGATTTATAACATAGATGCATTTCATAATAAATGGACTTGATTGAACCGATTCGAATCAACAGTTTTTAATACATAGATAATAAATTAGCTTTGATTTAATAATAAAATGTAAGGGAATACGAAATTAATCAAAAGAATGATCGTTATTAGAAGAAGGTTTTCCTTGCAAATAATTGTGGTTCCAAGGGTTCCACAGAATGCACGAAAATGGTGGAAGACTCCAAGAGTAAGAAACTTACAGATTTATGTTGTGTTGTTGTTTCTAATGCCACCTGTCTGACGATGCCAGATCGAGGACCACGGAGTTCATCGTGATAAGGGGATAGGTGTACGCCTGACAAAAGCTTTTAGCTTTGAGTACCATGCAGATGACAGTACGATTATAATTTGAACTGTCGAAAATTGGCAGCATAATAACCTCAGCCAACACAATTTCACTAAATAACTCTAAAACAAGCATTATTTTCTAAGTAGGATGACAACATCCATGTGTGTGCCATGCATATTTTTTTCTCCATTATCAAATGGAGGAAAAATAAATGGTTTATCGTAATTCTAATACCAAATAATTCGTCCTCGAATGGCATCACGGTTAGACAAATCATGAGAACTCCAAGAATCGTATCACTGGATGAATAGCTTCCTATAGCAGTGTGAACGGTTATGAAATACATGAAGATGTTTCAAATGAAAATGATATAGGTGCTTTAAAATATAGGTAGAATTTTGTTTCTGTACACGTAAATGAAATATATTTATGAAAATGAGTATATTCTGAGCATGCAAAAAACACCACCTTTTGGAAATAAGCCTTAATATGTCTTTTGCAACAAATTTTAAAATTAGAACTTCCTTCGGTGTCGATTGGACAAGTGAGTGAGTGAATATTAGCGTCCCGCTGTTCAGCTACACGAGGGTTGTGCCGATTTGACAACAGAGCCTGTTTATGTTGATCTCCTTTCCGTGATTTTGCAGGAAATTTGAAAGTTTTTCGTGAATTTTAATATTGTTTCATCGTGATTACACAGAAAAAGTTGTGTTGTTCTACGTTAATTAGGAGAGATTTTACACAACTAAATATGCCTAAAACGACCATTGGAATAGTTTCGACACCTAGGAAATTTATCATTATAAACAGCTGTCGTTCGAAAAAGATAGTACATTAAGTCGATACCATTAGTAAAACATACTTTTGGGAGTGATATTGCATTTTTATTTGCTCTTAATAGCAGTATGATTATGTTCACAACGAAATTGAGTCAATTATACTAAAATCGTTGTGTGTAAGTGCTTCGTTACACAGCATTTGCTTATATACTCATAAGAAAACCATTTGATTTTCGAACCTTGTGTAGATCAAACTCCCTGAATTGATGACTCATAGAAAAGCTCTAAGCCCTAATATAATTGCTAATTTGTTGCGATAGCTTTCTGACAATTAAACCTCTGAGCCTTTGTCTCGGTGTTGAAAAATCATTCCGAAAGCGTTTTGAAAACTCCTTTGAAAATGAAACATATTTAATTTCTTCTCCCATTTAAATTCACGGGAGGCCTACAGGGGACGATTTTATTACTTAGTTCGTCCTCTTTGTTAATTTAAAAGCGGGAGAACACTCGTTCACATCTGTGGCGTTGTCTTGAGGGAATCTTGTATGGTAAAAGAGGAGTTCACTTGGTTAATCCTGCTATCTGTTCAGAAAAGTGGAGATTAAAAAAAAATACTTGAAAGAAATGGTGTGTTAAATTTGGAAAATATTTGTTGACTTTAAAAGAAATTTTTTTCTGTCATTTTTAAAAAAATTAAACTTTTTTTAAAAAAATTATTTTGGTGTTACGATTTGAGTCAGGAAAAAGCACTCTGTGCTTATTGTTAAATATGAGACTAAGAAAAACAAGCACATCTTAATGTTTTTTTTAATAAAAAATAATGAAATAAAAAAGAGTAAATGGGACCATCACTCTCATTTTTTAAACAATAAGAGAATAAATGAAGTATCATTTTAATTACGATAATTAGTTTTATGAAAAAAAATCAATCTTCCTCTATTCAATTATATTTTAAATTTAAAATAATATAATACTTTTAATTTATATAAAATTTAATAATATTTTTATGTTAAATGAATTTTTTCGGAAAAAAATTTAGTTTTATTTCATAGTGTTGTCTGTTTCGAACAACTTGTACTATTGCCAAAATATCTTCTCTACATCTGCATTTGTAACGGGGCATAAGACAAATTTAGTCAAAAAATTTTATTTTAATGAGGATATATTTTTTTTCAAAATGTGAAAGCATTTCTAATTATTTTCTATTCAAGTTTGATTTTTTTTTATCTTTCTATTTCTTTTGGGGTTAAACGGAAAATTCTCATCGAAAACTACATCTTTCCCACATTTTAGTCATTACAAATTCTATTTTGAGAAAAACTTCTCCCCAATGAATTTTGTCCTTCAAAACAGTACACTTAAAACACTTTTGTTCAGTGAAGTTAACCGACAATTCTGCAATGTATTTATACCATATTTTAAAACAATTTTAACATTTTTGGAAATGCATTCTGCATTAAATTTTTCAAGTGAAAAAAAATAATGCATTCTGTGAAGAAGACAGTATGAGATGCCATATATGGTTTTGAAAGAATGTTTTCGTTCATGTAGATTATTTTTTCGGTGTAGTTTCATTTAGAGTATCATAGACCATTTCTAAAAAGCTTTTAGAAGAGCAAAAAACATATAATTTTGGATAGTTCAAAATTTTAATATAATACACAAATATACATATTATTAAGCAAATACTTTTGAAAAGAAAAAGTAGTTTATTTAAAACTTGTATTTCATGAATAAAATAAATCAAAGTTCCTTCTGAAATAAACATAATTAAAAGAAAAATGTTTAATTTACAAACGACAGCATATAAACGTTTATCTAAATGTATCTTCGAAGTGATGCAATTCTATTCGGTGAAAAATAGAATTTATTGCTGGAATCTTATACACACACACAATTCCTTAATAAATGAGCGAATCCAAAACTAATTCATGTAAACTGCTTGGACGGGAATGACAAAATAGGAACATTAAAAACGTTGCATAAATTAAAATTAATCTATATAGTTTCTATAACTTTTTAAGAGTACAAAAAATATATTTGGGCAGAACAAGTTTTAAAAGGAGTACAGTGTACGAAAAAGTAGTACAAATCAATCTAAAGGTGTACGGTTGGTTACCTTAGATATTGTAAAACGTAACGATGCATTGTAAGTCATTTCTACAATTCGTTGCTATAAAAATGAATGGAAAATTACAAGACTTTATTATGAATCTGTAACTTTTTTATTTTCCCCTGAAAATTGTTATATCTAGGGCGGCACCCGCCAAAATTACGTGCCCCTCACTGTTTGCCCAGTTTGCCCCTGCCTAAGCCGACTCTGCCCTAAAAAGTAAAAATGCTGTCTTATGTTTCTCAAAAGTATAACAGTTTAAACTCCATCATGTATTTTGGATGCTCGTTTTACAGTTTATTCATCAATGTGTTAAAGTCTAAATTTAAAATTCCATGAAATTCGCCACAATGACTTTATAAATTTTTCAATAGTATAAAAATGCGTCGTCAAATGATTATATCATTATGATGACAATTTAATTAATACTAAGTATAATTTAGTGTATAAATTATTTTTTGAATTTTAAAATAAATATTTCAAAATATATTGTAAATATACTCATATTTATTCATTCTGGGGTTTTAGCTTCTCAGCTTTGCTTCTACGTATATATTGATAGTATATTCATCAAATTGTTTGCTCTTACCATGCATTTTTCAACCGAATTGTATGAAATTTTTGAAAAATATTAAAAAATCTAACAAAGCTACATATTAAGATTTGAATTTAATATTATGTTCGAAGAATTGTTAGTACTTATGGTAGATAGTTTTTAACTACTTATGCGCATTATATATATGCATACATACATACATATATATTCCAAATGAAATTTCTAATATAAAAATCCTAGTTTTGTATGATTAAGATTACAAAAAATATCCAGATTTTAATTACTTGTTCTTCAGGTAGCCTTTAAAAAAAGACATATGTTGAGGAATTTTGCAAATCAGATATTTTTTAAACTTGAATTTAAAATTGATTTTTATATTTATTTATATGCGTAAATGTCAACTGTAAGTGTATCGATTTTTTATTACTTTTTATTCAAATATTCAAGTTTAAAATATAAATTTGTGGGAACCCCCTCATTTATGTTCTCATTGAAGTTCAAGCTTTTATAATTCAAATATAATTCGGTGTATCATAACAATACATAAGATGCCGTGAACACCTAGCTTTAAGTTGATACAGAAGTTGAAAAATTATTCATTTTTAGAATGTAGAAATTTTAAAAGGTTTTAAATTTTGAAGTGGTCGGTTTTTTATTTATTTTCTGACACCTTATAATGAAATAACCATGTTTTAAAAACTGAATGCATTGATTAAGAGAAGAAAAATGGAGCAATATAATACAGTTATAGCTATTTTTAATGAGATAATTTATAAAAACTTAATTCCGTTTGATAATTTAAGGCGAAGAAAACAATGTGAGTTTACTTGTTAAAGCTCAAATTAATATAAAACCAAAAATGAATTATAATATTTTTTATTTGTGCTTTGGGACTTTCTAAAACTTTAAAAAAATGGATATATCGAGAAAACTGCTTCAAAGAATTTATTTAATTTAAACCTAACAAAATCTCAAATCAAGTTATCTTACAAACACTGAGTTCGTATACACTAAAGGGTCTAAAGAAATTCTTCCTAGTATTTTTACAATTGCTTCAGGGTCAGAACACTGCGTTCTTTTTGAGCCATAAAACTTCCTGTCAGTGTCCATTGTATCGCCTCAACCCTCCCTAATTATCTTTCGAGATGTTAAACCTATACGGGGGGAAAGGATTTTGGAAAAACAGGTATCACATGCTCTTGAAATACTTTCGTGAAGTCAAGAAAAAACGTTTGCTACGTTTTCGAAGCATCTTTAGTCTGGCAGATCTATTAGTGCATAATGCTTAGAGGTTTAATCGGATGGTGGTGAGCTGTCTTGTTCTAATCTAGATTCCAAGGCATTAGATTGAAGAAAGTGATTGCGATAAATCTGAAGAAAGTACAGATGAAATTCAAAATATTTTATTAAATAATGATGTCTTTTGGGCTAGTACAGAAAGACGAAACTGCATAATAGAAATTTTCCTGGCAGATTTGTGACTCGAAATGTTTTGCAACAAAGTTCTTATGATATAAAATGTCATGATAATATTAAATAACATTAATAGAACAATTTTAATAGTCTTACAATTAGAACCAACTGAGCAGTTGTCCTCCAAATATTTAATTAGTACAATTATTTTATATACTTTAAATCGTGGTGTCAAGATGGCACCGGGGAAGACCAGCTTTCGCGTGACTATGGGGAAATACTGACAGGAAAACGGACGTATTCCGCGTATGGCTGTGGAGCATCGTACTGCGTCTGCGTCAGAAATTCGAGCTTCAGTGGTGTACCACATGGACCACTCGGTTGGAAGCAATCGGTTAGCTCCAATCAAGAACAGGTCTGAACCAGATGGCCTGTAGCCTGTAGTCTACTCACTTCAGTCCATTGCCGTTTTCGTCGCCCCTGGTGTCAAGCCAGAGCCAAATGGAGAATAGAGTGAAGATCTGTTTCGTTTCCTGATGAAATTAAGATCTGAATTGTTGCCTGCCATGGCAGTTTGTTGGTCAGAAGGAGGCCAAGGAAACAGATACAACCAAATTTTATGTGGCCTAGACACACTGGATCTACATCTAGAGTCATGGACTGGGGAATAATTTCATATGATAACAGGATCACTCTGTGTCTATACTAAACACAATAACTGCAAATATGTACGTCAGTCTGGTTATCCAAACAATAATAATGTCATTCTTGAACAGCATTCATTTAAGGGAGAGTTTTCCAACAGAATAGCACTCAACCTCACACCGTTGCTGTTACAGAATGTGTTGTACAGAGTGTTGACATGTTACCCTGAACTGAGAGAATAAATGTAGGAATTGTTGAAAAAGATAGAAATAACTTTGAATGAATAAAAATCAGAAAAAAAAACCTTTTTGAAAGGCAAAAAAAAAAAATGAAAAATACATTAAAATAACAGAGGAAGTAAAATTAATTTACGAGGGAAAAATTAGCAGAAATGAAAAAAAGAGATCCCCCGATTCGAACGCGTAGCGACACGATCCACAAAATGATATCAGGCGTGCAAATAACTGTGCCATAAAAGCAAGCAGCAAAATGTGAAAATAGGCATTAATCATACAAGGAAAGTAAAAATTGAAAGTAATTTTTTATTCAAGAGGAGATATTCGCACATAACGATTGAAAAATTTCAATTCACGATTACATTTAAATGTATTGCAAAAAATTTATTGATTTTGATACTTTAAGAAAAAGCAATTAATAATAAAGAATATATAATATGAACATAGCTTTTTTTTCTACGGAATTTATGCCGATTTAACTGACTATTTCAAAAAAAAATTCAAAATGGGCAATTACTTTATGTTCTAGTAAAATGTTCATATTACTTTTTATCAAAATATGATTGTAGTCAAAAATATTTTTTAGTGACTGGCAACTAGATAAGCTTTATAGCAGATCTTTGCTCGGGGTGATACATTATTATGGTATATGTAATTATCGATAGAAAGTTACCATAATTTGTGTGTTTGTGTTAGAGAGTATTTGGTTATCAGTTTGGTGTATTGGATAGATTTCCAGAGCTTTGGTAGATCCTTCAGGTTATTAGTAGTTTTGATTTGATATACTGTTTCAGTTCCATACTTTGGAATATTATTGTTCCACTTGATTTGTGAATTTTGAGTTCAGTTATTTGCTTTGAGATGTTTTGTGTTGAGATATATTGTTTTAGGGAAAGGTAATAAAATGAATCACAGATTTGGTGGTTCAAATTACATGGTTGGTAATACTGTTGGTAATAGGGTGAACACCTACAAGACTAGAACTTTCTGGAATTCAGATTTCATAGGGCATAAATATTTTTTAAATTATAAATATGAGAACAACATCTCTAAGATTAAACATAATCACAATTATGTTCCTTCTCCTTTAAACCTACATGAACAAATTAACTTCCACAATTATAATTATAACTATGATACTATACAAGATCAATAGATAAATTATTTTCGTTATAAGTGCTATAATAGTAGATGTAAAACTTGTCCAATGTTAAACATGGAACAATATGATAATACTTCTAATTTTTTTCTTATGTAAGACCTTCAATTGCCTCTATATGTTAAATTGTAAAATTTGTAATTTTAAATATATTGGCCAAACTAGCAATAATATCAATATTCGTTAAAACCTGCATAGATCAAATACCAAAAATTACAAATATAATAACAATAACATTTCTAAAATTGAAATCAAGCACTTTCATCTACATGGCTTTGAAAACGTTGAAATTTCTATTCTTAGAATAGTCCCACAAGCTAAAAATAGACTGTGGTGGGAGAACCACTTCATTAAATATTTTAACACTATATATCCTTATGGTCTGAATACCATACACTTTGGTAAAAATGTGTTACTGAGCATTCAACAACATGATAACAAGGAATATTTTTATAATAGTGATAATGTAATAAAAGTTAAACGAATAAAAAGAGGCAAAAGGAAGAAAAGAAATATTAAACTACCAGTTGAGATTGCTCCTAAAATTAATGATTTATGTAGCAACTTTGAAAAGTCTTTTAACATTAAACATATTAAATATTTCCTGTTTGGTTTGAACAAAAAAGAAATCAAGTATACTAAAGTTATCCTCGATAAGCATGATTTTCAAGATTGCCATGCCTTACATATTATTAAAGATATTATTAATTTTCTCATTCATAAATTCAATATAAAAGATAAAGATTTTTTAAATAGTACTACTGAGTATTGTACAATTTTATTCATGAATAAATCTTATAATAACATTAATTTTTCAAAAATATTTAATAAATATGTGCACATTGCTTACCTATCAATAATGTTTGCATTAAAAAGGCTTTTAAGTATAATAAAAAAATTGGTAGCTCAATTTTTTAACTACAATAAGATTAATGATTTGCAAAATAATACCTTTCTTTGTAATTGTAAGGATTATCCTGAATTTATAAACGAGCATCACAAACATGTTGTAACAGGCAATTTAAATATTGTTGAAGATAATACTCTTAGGAAAATTACGTCAAAAGGTACTAGTTATTGATTAATGATCTCCGATAATAATAATGCCATAAAAAAACAACTTTCTAAAGATATTTGTAACTTTATTACTAAATTAGCAATTAAATACACTTTTCCTATTGAAGCTTTTAATGAATTTAAATGCAATGTTTTAAAAGAGTTACTGAAAAATAACTATAAAACTGATTGTGGATTAATTTACAAAAATATTAAGCATCATATTGTAGAACTACAAGAGAATTTCATTATTGCTTATGTTGAGAAAGTTCCGGGTAATTATATATTATATATATATTATATATATATATATATATATATATATATATATGCAATTATTTGCAAAGGGTTGTATGCTGATATGCTTAATAGACATTTTCATAATAATAATGCTTTTAAAAAATCTAATTCTAGCAATAGAGAAATTTTTAATCGAATTTCTGCTTTTTATAAAAAAAATTAGATTTACGCATTTCGGATATTAAATTCCCTCATATTTTCTTAACTCCAAAATTTCATAAAAATCCTATTAAATTTAGGACTATAACAAACGGCTTTAAAACTTATATTACACTTCCGGGTAGAAAGCTACAAAAGATTACTCAATCCACATTAGACAGTATTGATAATTCGATTATAGTTAAGAATAGCTTAGATATCATTAAGTACATGCAAGATAAAAAAATTATTTCTATTCACACCTATGACTTTGAAGATTTATTTAATTCCATAGATATTGGGGACATGGTTAAAATTCTCAAAATAGCCTATAACAAATATTCTTTGAATAAACTAATTAAGTATGAAAAATATATATTTCTATTATTCATCTAGGACTATATGAAACTTATATTTTTCACAATAACTCTTATTATCAGCAAATTAAAGGTCTTCCACAAAGAGGGCCTGCTAGTAACTGTTTAGTCAATATTTATCTGCACTTTTATGAATATAATAGCATTAGTTTCGATTATTGTTACTTTCTTGGATACATAGATGACTTAATCATCTTTAGTAATATAGTAAATTATGTTCCTAGTTTTAAATTATCCCCAATATCTGAAATTATTAAAAACCAATTATAATAATGACTCTGCAAACTTTTTAGACCTACAATTAATTGTTAATAATAATATACTAATTAGTAATATTTTTTGATAAAAGAGACTCTTTTGATTTTAACATTATTAAAATGCCTTTTTGGGAAAGTAACCTACATCTATCTATTTTTAGAAATATCATCTTAAATTTTATAAAAAGAAATAACGATTTAGTCACAGATAATGATGTTAAGCAAAATAATTTTAAGCTATTCTGCAATAATTGCTTAGAATACCACTATCCAAGTAACTTCATTTTTAAATATATTTCTAAATTATCTCTCTAATTCTCCTTTTCAAAGTTTAAGTATTATTCTTTGTTTTTTCCTCCTTCTGTTTTTTATTATTTTCAATTTGTTTTTGTTTCCTTTGTTTAATTACAAAAAAAACTACCAGGTGGCGCCACTAATTTTTGCATCTGGTTTTACCAACTTAACACGTCATTTTTAACGGTCATTTAGCGTGATTGCTCTCGTACGTACAGTTTTTTTCCGCTCTCCGGTTATTTGCATTTTTTCATGTAAGTTTTTGCTTCATTATTCCTTTTCAAAATTATTTTTATTTGTATTTTGTTGGATTCATTTCCTTTCATATTTTCTATTATTTTTATTTTATTTTTCTTTTGGTTGAAAATTACACGTGGTTGGTTTTAGGCCTAACTTTTCAATATTGGTATGTTTTCCTGTTATGTATAAAATTTCTGCTGAACAGGGAAGGTTGGATCCATAAAATATATTATACCCTAATTTTGCTGGTCCTAATTCAGCAACAGTTTTAGAAATCGTAACAGGTCTTTATTTTAGTATATTGACTCTTTTGGCTTCTTTTATTTTAAAGTTCTAATTCTGTTCCATGTTATACATACGCTTAGTTAATTCTTTACAATAGACTTTTCCATCATTTTTAAAGTTGTGTTTCTTGAAATCTGGTTTAAATCTTCTAGCTTTGTTAGTGATATAATTTTGTATTATCAATTTTATTATGCCATGTATTTCTTTCATTTTATGTTACTATATATATTATTATTATTATTATTATTATATTATTATGCCATGCATTTCTTTCATTTTATGTTACTATATATATATATATATATATATATATATATATATATATATATATATATACTGTGTTGTTTAAGTCACAGTATAATCCTTTTTACAGTAAAAATGAATGAAGAAAGGCAAGATATTTTACTCTAGATCAAATTCTCATTAGAATATGCATCCCACTTTACTTTCCGGAATGATAAATATTCAACAATTTAAATGAGTTTCTATTTATTATTCACACAGCAACCATAAACACGAAAAGACAATTTTTTCTTTTAATGACATCTCTTTTTTGTTTCTAGCTAATTGACCATATGATTTTTTAATTGTAGATTACTAAATACGGCTTTTAAAAATTGGAATTTTCTTTCATTTATGGTCTTAGCAAATTTCTTTACAAAAATTAATGTTCTTTAAAAGTTACAATAGAAGTGATACCTATGATTTTAATGTAATGAATTCAAACAATGAAAAGCAATTCTTTTTTACGTACGTAACACAATATGTTACCTAAACTCTAATGTTATTAATAAAAATGTAATTAAATTAAAAAAAGTAATTTTACTCAGAAGTTAACAGCAATTTATATTTATTTGGAACAAAATTGTTTTTATATATTACAGCACACAAGTTTCATATGAAAAAAATATTTTATAACTCAGGGCAATATTACAATAGTCCAGTAACAAAAGTCGCAACTAAAACAGGCAGTCACAATAAATCTGTTTCCCAAAATATAATTAATGTTTGATTATCCTTAAGGCACACAATATTATAAAATATACTTTTAACTGTAGTGATACGCATAGTTTTTGGAATTTTACGTTTTTAGCATTTTGTATTGTTATTGTTAGAATTTTTTGTAATGTAATGTAATATTTCTAATTTTTAGATACACTCTCTTTTAATAACTCCTAAAAAGAAAAACAATAACTAACATAAAAGTTGAAACATATTTAATACTTTGAAATCTGTAAGACTTTGCAGAAAAATTTTGCATAGTAAGCGCCATAAAGTTTATTAAATGTTAACCTTTATAATTGGAGAAATCGTTAATAAAACGGATAATTCAGGAAAACTTAAATTTCAATGAAATTTTGTGCAATATATATTTCTTTCTTATTTCAATAACGAAAGCAATAATCCCCCAGCTAGAAAATGGTAATAAGGAAACAAATTTAGCTCTTGAAATCTTTGACTGGAAGAATATAATGAGTAGTTTTACGTTGAAATCTGTGTGCAATAACTTACTTTGAACTTGTATTTTTTATTCATGAAAATAAGAAATGAACTGATTTTCCTTTGTTTTCCTCAGAATTTTTTTTTAAAGAAATATTTATGTTCGATCCCAATATAAATTGAGTTCAACTTAGTCTTTATTTTTAGGGCAGTTTGCCTTCTGAAATTAATTGAATATTTTTTTCATCTATTAAAATATAAAATTGAATAATATATATTTTTTTTATTAATTCTATCATAAAATGTACTTTATGTTATTTAAAAGAACTAAATGTAATAACTCGGGAAAATGCACAATTATATCGAAATTATTTATTAAACTAACATTTATCATAATTGAATCATTTAAACAAATTATAATTGTATTTAATTTTCTTAGTTATTACGTAGAAAACATATTTTAATAAAAATAAATCAAATCATTCAATGTACATAACATATTAATAGATATTTGCAAATTTGCATGTGCGGTTAGTGGATGATTGTGAAAATTTAAGTTCTAAGTATTTAATGAACGACAGGTATGAAAGTCTAATAAAATGACTAGGATAAGTTGTTTTCACAATTTGTTAAGGTTGGTGGTCGGATGGATAGAGATGGGGCCACGTCAGTTGATACTCTTAGATGTCTCAAATTTCAACGTATCTCGCAATGTGGTTTAATGAATGTGGAATATATTTAATGCTGTAGTTTATCAGCATAAATGACATGTATTAGGTCTACTAAGAGTTATAACACCTACGGGAGACTATTGTCTTGCTGTTTTGTCTCAAAAGAAGATTAAAACTACTACCCCTAAAGGAAAATAATATATGTAACAATGGTGCGAAATCACTTTCGTAATGCATGTCTTTTTTCTAAAGACCTCTTGTGTATGTCCCTCAGAGAAAACGACACATATGTTCTTGTTTATGTTAGGCAAGATATCTTGTTTTCTATATGAAACAGCAATATACTTCAGAATCAGAGAGGCTGTACTGTTCAAAGTCGAATCCAGGTTTACACTGGAGAGCAACACATAGCATCAATGATCTAGAGCAGGGTCTCCAAACTTTCCAGCCTTAGGGCCATACTGATTACTCTAGTAAGTTCCGAGGGCCAAAACCATATTATCATTGTTGCCGGTGGTAAAAAGTGAAATAGTCCACTGATGGAAAAAAAAGTCCGAAAAAGTACGCAACGTTTAAAAAAGGCTGCAAATATCGGACTAAAGTCCGCAAAACGGCAACACGGCATATTATTAATTTTCCTGTCATTATCTGTAATTTCTAGATTAGTCGTAGAGTACGAGCCATGAGGAGTAACGTGACACGACATCTGGTGGACACAAGCGGAAATAGGTAGTACCTTCTATCGCTAACAGATGGCGCTAATAGCACGTACAGAATAATCTCGTTGGTTCGAGAAAGTTCTGGTGTCTTCCACTCACTTCTAGATGGCAGTAATTGGAATATATAAGAAGGCTAGTGGCGCAACCACAAGTCAGTTCCTATGACACTGTTGTGAAATAAAATAGTGCGTACCTCCTTAAAACGTGTTTGTGCGTGTTTAAGTTTAAGACATCTTTGTAACAGTATTTTGATTTGAATTGTTGCTTTTGTGTGTGATTTAGTAGTATGGAAAAGAAGCGAAAAATTGATAGTGAATGCAGAAAATTCAAAGATCAGTGGAACATTCAGTATTTCGTAATTGAGTCCAGTAACAAGGCGCTATGTTTGATTTGCAATGAAAGCATAGCCGTTCTCAAGGAATATAACATTAAACGTCAATTATGAAACAAAACATTTTCAAAATTACTCAAAATATACAGGAAGTTTCGGACAGAAAAATTCGAAGCTATGAAGCGCGGATTGAAATCGCAGCAATCTTCATTTACAAAACTCAAAACTGAACAAGAGGCTGCAACTCGTGCCAGCTTTCGTGTGGCTCTTGAAATTGCAAAACGTGGAAAACCATTCACCGATGGAGAAATGATCAAAGAATGCATAATTGCAGTAGCCGAAGAAATGTGCCCTGAAAAGTAAATTTATTAAAAACTGTCAGTATGTCAGCAAACACTGTGGCTCGAAGGGTAGAAAACATCGCTGAAAATATATCCTCTCAACTGTTCGACAAAAATGGACATGTTGAGTGGTTTTCTTTGGCCTTGGATGAGTCAACGGATGTGTCAGATACTGCTCAGGTGTTGATTTATATTCGAGGAGTAGATAAAAGCTATGAAGTGCATGAAGAACTTCTTGATATGTATAGTATTCATGGCACAACTACTGGTAGAGATATTTTTAAAGGAGTTGAAATGGCCATTAATCAAAAGAACCTTCGATGGAAAAACTTGAAATGTATTACAACTGATGGAGGCAAAAACATGAGTGGGAAAGATAAAGGAGTGGTCGCTCTTGTGTCAAAGGCTGTAGAAAATGACGGTGGTTCAAAACCATTAGTCTTACATTGTATCATTCATCAACAGTCTTTGTGCGGAAAATGTTTGGATATGTCTGAAGTTCTGAAACCAGTCATATCAACTGTTAATTTTATCAGATCTTTTGGGCTGAATCACCGACAATTCCGACAATTTATTGAAGAGATTGGAGAAAATGACTTACCTTATCATACTGCCGTACGTTGGCTTAGTTGTGGGAAAGTCCTTCAGCGCTTTTTTGAACTTCGAGAAGTGATCGAAATTTTTTTGAATGAAAAGCATCGCCCTCTTACTGAATTACAAAACAACGCATGGCTGTGGAAGTTAGCATTCTATGTTGATTTGACAAAACATGTGAACGAACTGAATTTGAGATTGCAAGGAGAAAACCAGCATCTTCCTGATTTATACACTAATATCAAATAATTTCGGAAGAAATTGATACTGTTTCAATCACAACTACGAAGTAAATGTTTTTCACATTTTAAAAAATGTGAAATATTCAGCCACACCACTGAGACTGAGTTTCCTATCGATTTTGCAATCGAAACTTTGAGTGCTTTGAAAATAAATTTTGATACTCGTTTCTCGGACTTTGATGCCATTGCGAATCAAATTAAGATTTTTCAGAATCCTTTTGATACTGACATTGAAATCCTAGCCCCGGAACTTCAAATGGAAATGATTGATCTACAGTGCAGTGATATAATTAAGAACAAATATCAAAACTCATCTTTGTTGGAATTTTATAAGAGTCTTCCACTGACACAATTTGATAATTTGCATAAATTTGCTCGTGGGCTGTTTTCTGTTTTTGGTACTACTTATTTGTGTGAGAAGACCTTCTCAAAAATGAAGTACATAAAAAATGTTTACAGATCAAAATTAACTGATGAGCATCTTAAATCTCTTTTAATAATTGGTACAAGTAAAATTAGTCCACAACTACAAACTATTGTCAGTGGAAAATCTCAATTACATAAATCTCATTAGTATTTCATATGTCATTATGCTTGTTATAAGTTATGTTTTTATTTAAAATGTATAAAATGTTAGTTGGATTCATTTCAATAATTTGTTAGTTATTATATACTGAAGTTAAATTTTCTGCATATTATACATGTCTTTACTCATTACAATTATGTGTTTCTTTATCCAACTCATCTCAAAAACAATAACAATAAGCCTACAACAATGTTATGAGTAGTTAGCCCATGACCATATCAATGTAGATGTCATATTAATAATTATTCAACATAAAATTAGAATACTTCAGTAAACTAAATTTAATTTGCTATAAAAAATATGTTCTCTAAAAGGAGTTTTCAAGTATGCTAGCTCTCCGCGGGCCGGACAAAATCTGTCCGCGGGCTAGATGTGGCCCTCGGGCCGTAGTTTGGAGACCCCTGATCTAGAGGAAACACCTTACCAGATACAGCCAATACAACATAATTGAAAGATAAATGTAGTGGAATCATGATTTCTACAGGTATCTTTCACTGGGGACACACTGACCTGCATCTGTTGCATTGATGAATTTTGAATTGTTTGTGATGTTTGGACGAAATTTGTGATTGGTACATCCTCCAATAAATTATTGCTATAGTTAATCAAATTTGGTAAATGATAAAGCATGTACGGCACCACAACTGATGAGTACCAAGTTGATGATCCTGGTTTGGAGTAAATGCAATGACTGGTTCAATCTCCAGAACTGAGTACGAAGGAATATATTTTGGATTTCTTTGGTAGGCATGTTGCAGAATTGGGTAATAATCTAAGGCTGTTTTATTGAAGAAGAGGAATAATCCGTGTCTCTTCTCTCCGTTTCCCATTTCAATGTCAATTACTTAGTTACAAGCATAGAAAGTCGGTAGTTAACAATGCTTTGCAGTTAGGGGTTGACACATTCCTGAAAATAACCAAATTTTGTCATGTGTCCACAATACTTTTTTTGCAAAACTGTTATCTACTTCTTTTATTCATTTTTACAATAATTGACCTGTGTGCCAAGAGCATATTTGTGTTGTTAATTTTGTTTTTGCTAAGTGAATGCAAATTTTTGTTTCACAATGTACAAAAAAAAACAGCTTATTGCACATTTCCTCGAAATTTCTTGCTTCTACGTTGGATAATTTTTAAATTAAAAGGTAAAAACAAAAATAATTTATACTTTATCTTTTGAAATATAGTATGCAAATGGTTAACTTTCAGATCAGTGAGGCGGTTTGGTTCCTGTCAATGAAAGAAAAAAAAAACCCTTTCTTATGAATTAATCAGGATCAAAAAATGTGTTCGTTAATTCGAGGTTATTCTTTAAATTTGGGAAATTTTTTTTTTTCATTTACATTTTGAATATCTTGTAAGCAACTACACAAATAATTTATTCTTAGAAGTCAAAAACTTTTTTATTCAATGGCTAAAAGTAAAATTAGATTATTAATTTGCATCAGATAACTGAGAAGTTTAAAATACTGACGAATAGATGTTTGAAATTTTTTTTATTTTTTATTCCTAACTCGAAAGAGTTATTTTTTGACTTTATGCTGAGAAGAAAATGCTGTAAAATAGGTATGTTTTCGCAGTTTCTAAACAATGTAAAACATTACAAAATGTAACAGATTTTAGTAGAGTTTCATCATCAATTTTTGCATCATAATCGCTATTCATTGGCTTCGGCAATTTAACAATTTCTTCAATTTGTGTGGCACATATAAGCTGCCCATTATCAAATGTAACCTAATCGCTAAAATCTTAATATATCACCTGTGTTGTGCAGTTGTATGAGGTAAGAAAAGTATTTCCTCGGTTGTCCAAAACTCAATGAATAGGTTGCATTCACATGAACCATCTTTATATGTATAGCCTTGTTATTGCCTGTACTTCTTTCCGTCGAAATTAGCTACTTACAAGAAAAGTTTTTTTCTGTTCCGGACAAAAAAAAATGTCATTTAGAAAAAAAAAATCCAATTTTTCTAACACAAACTATTAATAAAAATTCCAGCAGCTTAAATTCGAGGTGTATTATTCTCTAAGTAGATGATTTTTTTGGGGGGAAAGAGCAAAATTCGATAAATCATTAAATTCATTAAATCGTTGTCATACTGTATATATGTTAAGACTGGTATTAACCATATTATTTAGATCATTAATTTATATCTATGGACAAGGAATCAGATCCCGTAAATACAAAGTTTACTTAGCAATTTAAAAATAAAGAGCATTATTTAGAAGTAAGCATATCAATAAATAGAAGGAGGGGAAAGGGAAAATTAAAAATCCAGGAAAAAAAAATTTTTTCTATCCCGTATCACAATTTTTAAATAAGCATTTAATAATAACTAAAATAAATATTTTTTTTGTTTGGCGAATTTTTATGATAATACCAATTTTCTCTTCTCAATTATAATACATTTTAAAATTTAAAAATTGTGTATCAATACCGTGATTCGAATCACAAAAATGTTGTGTCGGAATTTCAAAAATTTCTGAATATACGTAGTTATTGCAAAAATTAAAAGTTAATAGGAATTATAATTATTAATGAAATGTAATTTATTGGTTTTTCAAATGTGTGTATCTACATATACTTTAATAATGTTTCGGGTTTTTTTTTTCTTTATAAAAATAATTTTAGCCATTAGTATATTTTTAGATCTTAGAGGTATTCCTAATTCCAAAAGGATTTGATATATGTATATTCATTTAATATAAATATGTAAACGCAAATATTATATTCACTGGAAGTCGAAATACTGTTAATGAATTATCTACCACTGTTTTACAATTGATGACTAAACACCACTTACATCTACTTAAGCACTTTTAAATTATAAACTTTCTCGCCAGAGGAAAATATCATTTCGAATACTTACCATAGCAAACTATTAGTAAATGCAAAGAAAAATGGGTATTATTTAAGCAGTAATGTGAAAATGAAAGTGATATGTGATATTACATAAATTTTTGATACAGTCTTAATATGTTTTGACATATTTACTGAGATAAGTTTATTTTTAATCCCATAATTTTTACCTAGGTGTTGAATTTATATAGAAGAATACAATGCATACTTTTTCTATACACAGCTCTGTTTTTTAGCAAAGTTTTGCTCATTTTCTTTGTGGAATGTTGTCAGAATA
Source organism: Trichonephila clavata (assembly GCA_019973975.1). Classification (NCBI taxonomy): domain Eukaryota; kingdom Metazoa; phylum Arthropoda; class Arachnida; order Araneae; family Nephilidae; genus Trichonephila; species Trichonephila clavata. Next base: position 20,656 of record BMAO01027041.1, read on the forward strand.
GTTAAAATTTTAGTTAGAAAAAAATTTTAAAAAATAAGGGAGCATGATTTAACGCTGTTCTTGGGCTTAAAGAAATAAGTGACAACTTGACCCTAAGAAACATTTTTATTCAGAAATTCCTAGAAGTCTGAAACTCTTGCTTTGATATAAATAATAAATTTTGTTCTGAAATACTGACAGTTGTGTGTGTGTGTGAGTGACTGAAATATTTTCTTTTTGTGTCCTTTCAGTAAAACTATGTTTTCAAAATTTATTTTATAAAGTTGCAACGAGTACAGATATAACTCATTCCACAAAAGGTACTAGTAGTAAAATAGTAACATTAATAATTATAATAGTATTCTTAGACAAGAGATGAATTCAAGGCATAGGATTCTGCAGAAATTTAAGCCTAATTAAAAAAAATATGCCTAAAAACGTATCAGTTCATTTATAGTTATAAATGAACTGATACGTTTTTAGGCATATTTTTTTTAGTTCCTGAATGAGGTAGAAATGAGACATGAGAAATATCAAAACTAACTAGTGATTTAGCTTTAATTTTGGCATGAGCTTTCTTTTTTATTAAAAAAATGTCTTGTTTTTAAAAGGATAGGAAATGATTCATACTTCAAATTAACTGTTCTGGTCTTATATAATGGTGGATTTTATGACCATGATATTGCATCGAATGGAAATTTATAAAAATTAAACTAATGATAGAAGTATTAAAAACGTTCATTATTACCAAAGTTTCTATTGAAATAATAATAAAAAAACATAAACATTGGGAAACCCAAATTTGTAAGAAGTAAAAATGTTATCATTTCTTTTTTTTATTTATTAAATAACTTACTTAATTAAAACACCAACAAATTGTTGTCAATTTTTATTTTATAACATATTACAGTATTTCTTGTAGATTTAACACAACACAATTTAAGGCAAATGCTAATGAAAAATAAATTAATAATTTAAGTGTGATTTTTTTTTTTTAAAAAACTATTGTAGTTAGTTTTGAAATTCATTTTTAGGAAAAAAACTTTCATTAAAATAATTGTTTCAAAAACAAAGAATTAAGTTATTTGAAATATCATTATTTCAAAAGGAAAGTCATTGCATAAACTTTTTTAACGAAAATATTGTGTTCTTTTATAAGATATTGAGGTCTTAGGCTTTAAACGCTTTATTTATTTCCACCGGTATTACCCAGTCAAAAATACGAAAAATAATATAGAGATATAAATACCTTCTTTGTTTTCAACACAGATTTATGTTAACATATTTCCTTCTCGAGTAAATCTTTATATACTCATGTCCAAAATTAAGGTCACAAACATGTTTTTCGTCATAATTTTAAAGTGCCTCCAATAAAACTGATAGAATTTGTAATTTATATATTTTAAAAAATGGTTAGTACAATAAAAACCTTTAGTTCAGACAAAATGTGGTTTAGCGTTAGATTTTACAGAACTACTGCATTGAGACCGTTAAAGTATATGGGGATTTTTTGCTTATAGTTTTGTATTAAAATAAACGTGTCAGTCTGTTTGCAGTCAGAATGTCATCTTATAATCGTTTAGATGATCCTTTGAGATAGAGAGTTATTGGCAGGCCTAAGCTGCCCAGTCTCATGTGGAAATGACTCGATGGTTACAATTGGCCCGAAAGTGGTCTCTCGGTTATGGAATCCGTTCCAAACAAGTGTTACTGTCCTCAGGAAGATCGGGAAAGGTCACCAAAGAGCATTGACATCTGCACACGATGGCTACTTGGCATTAAGTGGACGTTGACATACGCGGACAACGGCTCCTCAGCTTGCTCGTGAACTTGCTGCTGTATATGAAAGAAGAGTTTTCTCAGCCAAACAGTTTACAGTCGTCTTCTAGAGACTGTCTTTACACTTGGCGTCCCTTTTAATGCATCCAACAGGAAAGACCGAATATTGTACAGCTGAAAATAGCTGTAGAGGACACCACAAGAATGAGGTAATGTTCTTCTCAGTTAATTGTCGAAATGTACCAAACAAATAAATTCTAGTCGAGTCTTCACCTGGAGAAAAAATGGGGCTAGCTTTCCTCCCTCCTACGTAAACAAAATCGACAGATTTGGAGAAAAAGAATCATTGTGCGTGTTAGCATAATGTTGGGCAGTCGTACACCACTGTACAATTTCAATAGGAGTACTGTGGACTCCACGCGCTATAGGGATAAGATCCTGGCAGCCTATTTGCGGTTTTTCTGGATGCTGTAGGCCGGACTAAATTTTTATGGATGGTAATACACGGCCACACAGAACTCACAACGTTGATTAATTCCATGTTGGAGTGGATATTCATCGTATGGATTGATTCTCGAGGTCTCCGGATCACAATTCTATTGAATATGTTTGGGGGGGGGTCTAGGAAAAGCCATTTCTCAGCGTAGCTCCTCTCCCAGGATCCCAAAAAATTAAACGTCCCTTTTTTGGAAAAGTGGGCTTTGTTTCCACAATTACTCATAAATAGTATGGCAGCTAGTTATGAAGCTTGTCTAGCAATTCATAATGGTCACACTCTGTATTAAACATACTTTTCCCGCGGAAAATGCTTTATCTCTTATTCATGATTTCATACTCTTAAATAAGATCATGTATCTTAAATCAAAACAAAGAACTTTATATATATATATAAATTTATCTTGTTGTATTCTTTTTCACATTGTAATACGTCAAATTGCGAAATTTCATAGCATTGCATTGAATAGTTCGTGTTTTTTTACTGAATTTATGTTTGATTTTAATTTTGGGTGCAAGTGAATATTTAGAAATGATTTAGTTGACGAGATTTGCAAATTGCTGAAATCAATGTATCTATGTATTAACGAATATTTAAAAGAAGTAAAGTGCAACCCAAGTGTTCCTAATAAATAGTAACTTTGTAAGAGTATTAAGCATTTTCAAATATTTATACATACGTATATGTATATATATATATATATTATATATATATATATATATATATATATGTATGTATACGCATATATATATACGGGATTGGCGTGACGTATAACTTGTCATTACTCAGCTACAAAAACTTGTGGCACACATGACAGTGCAAGTTGCAGCTACTTTGCAGTTCGAAGCTGGTGCAATGCATTATTCAGTAGGTGTTCGTCTTGCTTTGGTTTTTCAATCACTTTGTGTTTATACATATATATATATATATATAATAAATATATATGTATATATATGTATTATATATATGTATATATATATATATATAATATATATATATATATATATATATATATATATATATATATATATATATATATATATATATATATATATATATATATATATATATAAAATTATAAAAGTTTTGTATATTAAATTATATTGTAGTTACACATGTCCAATAATTTTAAAAAGAATATTTTTTCATTGGAATTTTCATAATATTTAATATATACATTTAACGTGACATATTTGTCATGAAGGATTAAATTCTCTGTAGCAGTTTTTTAATTGTTTATTCTTATAAACATTAAACCAAATATATGTTGTTATATATTCCCTTCCTCCTTTTTCAACTGTATAAACAATACATCATTACATTACAATAATATTTCTTTTAAAAAACGTAGTATTTCGAATTCGTATTTTATGTAGACTTCAGTTTTCCTTTAGTCAAGCTTAGTACTTAAAAGTCTTTCCGTTCTACACATACATGGAATTTTCCCCCAGTTTTGTAGACAATAAGTAGACATGAATGCATTTATTCATAGACAGCTAAAGTACAGAGTAGGTTAACTGAAATTGATTCACAGAAAATAATGCATAATAAGCTGAGATGAATGCATAATGCATTAAAATTTAATTCAGATTCACTAAGAAAAATTGTGAAAGTGTATTGAAGCGAAATAAACAGTCCATGTCATGTAAATTATCTTTATGACTAATAAAAATATTATATTAAGGACTACTTCTTTAAAGAAATTTGTCTTTCAATATAAAAATATGCCGAGAATTTGTACGGAAATTGCAAAATTGTCTTACTAATGAACTAACTTGGCATAAATAATAAATATTATTTTCATTCGCAATAAACAGAAGTGAAATATGTTTTAATATGTGAATAGCTTTATTAAGTGTTTGAACTAGTTTGCGTAATAGATAGTTAAGTTAGCTTTTATATTGTTTAGAGATGAGTCTTTTATTCAATATTAAGCGAATAATGGAGATTATTTTACATGCAAATTGCAAAGTCTTGAAGATGACTTGATATAAGTGTCAAATTCGAATAAATTGAAATAGTCTAGGAGAAGCAAATGATTCGAATTAAAGCACAATCGAACAGTACAGGAGGGAGAAATGATGTTCCAAAATCTCCATAAAAGAAAAACTGCGCCACGGATTTCTCATTCTGAAATTTCACTAGGGTAGTTGTTTATTTAAATATCGTTTTAGCCTCGTACAAGAAAAAGGAACTGTTACCAATACGTGTAGGAATTTTATAAAGGCAGCAACATGACCGATCATAATCGTTGATGAGGATTATTGTTAGAGTATTGCTCACATCGGTCGGAATTCAATGACTGACATGTGAATGTGCAATGGAGGTGTTCAGACAGATTATATTGAATTACCTCGCAGGATATCAACGGTCATGAACCTGTGCGAGCAAAAATATTTTATAGTTGAATACATCCATTGGCAAAACATTCTTTCTTCAGGAGTAAGTAAAGGAGCAAACAAAAGTAATATAAAATTTTTTGGAAGTCAATTTCTACTTCGTTAGAAAAACGCACTAGCGCCATCTGTTGCAGCCAGTTGTAGCTTTAACAGAAATAATTGAGAATAAATTTAAAATTAAAAAATGAACTTTAATTATTAAAGCAATATTTAAAAAAAAAACTATAGTAACATCAAGTGTCATACACTGCAAATTTTTAAAATGTTTTTGAACTTAAATGGATGAATATAATGTATTTTATTATAACGATTAAAAATTTGAACACGATTTATATACAGTGAACTCTCGATAATTCAAAGTTGAAGGGACCAATGAACTATCAAGAGGGTAAAAAAAAATCCTAAAATACATGAAGATAATTTTTTTCTAACACATTTAAATTCGAAACTATGCAATAAAGCAATAATTACACAATTGTATAAAATTACTTTAAAGTATTTTTAAAAAGTACATATTATACATTAGAAATATTGCACAGAAGTTAAAAGTCTTGTATTAAAAAATGCATTT
>BMAO01027042.1:0-24808 GCA_019973975.1 Trichonephila clavata
CTGTTATCATTAGAGGAACAAGGACTTGTGAGTGAATATTAACGTCGCACTAGTTGGTCATCTACACGAGGACATTTGGCAACGGATTTCTCATTTTGAACCATGGTGAAATGACAAGGGCTTGAGAGAGTGAATATTAACGTCACACTTTTCAGCTACACAAGGGCTTTTGTAGACGCACCTCGTCATTTTGAACCATGGTCAAGTGACGAGGACGACACCTGAGCTCACACCACTGTCTCCTAAAACCTCACCACACCAACGGGAGGACGTTTGAGCCTCGACTAATTTAATGTGTGCATCGCGCCACTACACGGCGTGTCTTTAGTGGTACTGGGATCGAATTCATGACATGTCTGCCATGATCCGATACCTGGACCACTTGGCTACCACAGCCACAGAGCTTGAGGGAGAGAAAGAGGGAGAGTTACATTAACATGCACTATAAGGCTGAACGAGTGGTCGTGGTAGCCTAGTGGCCAAGGTAACGAACTCGTGGCAGACATGTCATGAGTTCGAGCCCCGTGCCGCTGGACCTACCGTGTACGCGAGCAATGTACGTTAAATCTGTCGTGAGCTCGAACGTATTCTTGTTGGAGAGGTGTGGTAATTAAGAGAGGGATGAGAATTCAGGTGTCGTCTACGTCACTTGACCATGGTTCAAAATGACGAGGTCCGTCGCCAAAAACCCTCGTGTAGCTGAACATTGCGACGTCAGTATTCACTCTCTCTCATAAGACTGCACGAGGGCTATTGGTGACGGACCTCATAATTTTGAACTCCGGTCAAGTGACGAGTACGACACCTGAATCATCCCTCTCAAAGAACTTCCACACCACATAAAGGGAGGATGTTTGAGACTCAACAGATTAAACATTTATCAGCCCTATCTGCCCGGTGGGTCTTCAGTAGGCTAGGCTCGAACTCATGACAAGCCAACCACGGGATTTTGACCACTAGAATCATTTCCGTACTGAAGTAACGCCAGCCACTAGTTTAGCTGATGGATGGATTTCTATAATTCTTTTTTTGTTCGATTTTTATTAGCTTTACTTTAACACTTGAGAAAATTTATTAGTGACAAGAACGAATTCGTATACCTTTCTCCAATTTCATCTTCCTTTCTTGATATATCTTCTTAAAAAGGAAACATTGTTGCTGTTGTTTCTATGCAACCAACATAACGAATTTATCGTAACTGAACATTTTGTTCGTTCATTCGGGGTTACTCATTATATCGGGGTCCAAACAAAATACAAATTTTTTGTACGTACTTTTTAGAAATTAATAATAATCAATTACGCACAAAGCATATTGTTACGTAGATCGGGGTTCGAGGATTTTATGCAAAATCAGTTGCAAACAAGAAAGTTCTTTAACAGCGATGATAATTTATTGCCGAAAATCAATCCTTGAAACACAGCATTCAACAGCAAAATTCGCAGAATGAATATCAGAAGGATTTCACTCCTTCAATAGCACTTAGACATAATTATCAGTATCTAAAAATACACGTATATATAAGCTTATTCACGATCAAGGCAAGTTCACTAATCGCTAGTCAAAACCAGACTCGCTACTCACTGGTGGAAATAAAAGTGACTGTTCGAAACTTCTGGAAAGATGCGCTCGCGTCATAGATCGTGAAATTAGTAGATTTCTCTACTAATTTCTAGAAGAATCCAGAGGGTCCCGAACTCGTCAATTTGGTCACTAATGTTGCCAACTTGGTCGCACAAAATGATGCCAACTTGGCTCTATCGCCAAGTTCCCATTGAATCGCCATTTTCACGTAAGGTACGGCGTTGCTTATGAATATTACAATTTTAACATGAAATAAATATAGCATAGAGTAATATAAAGGCATTGCACATCCAAATACAAATTATTTACATTATTTTATACAAAATTCGTAACAATATCAATAGTTAGAAATTGAACAGTTTTTATTCGGCAACTAAAAGCACTTCTAGAGAATAAATAAGCACCATTTAATTGGAAATTTTAAAATGCTAATAGATAATTTTGATTTCTCGGTTTCTTCTTTCTTACTGCTCGAAAGAGCTCTTTTTCAACTTCATGCAGAGAAGAAAATACCGCGTCTTTTACATCCCGCTGCTTACGCATAAGAAAATTGAGTTTGGTTGGAATAGGAGAAAATTTTTTGGTGTACATGACGTTTCAAGAGCAAAGTATCCAAAAGTGAAATTTTTTTATCGCGATAACTTTTGATCTAATGCGAATTATGAAAAACGCCACATGTATTCATGATCAGCGTCGGATTTTAAAATAAAAAAATTGAGTTTGGTTGGAATAGGAGTTAGAAATTTTTTCGGTGTTCATGACGTCTCAGCCAAATATCCAAAAAATGTGCAAATTTTTTATTGCAATAACTTTTGATCTAATTGGAATTTTGAGAAGCACCACATGTATTCGTGATCAGCGTCGGATTTTAAGATAAAAAAATTGAGTTTGTTTGGAATAGGAGTTAGAAAGGTGTGTGTCATGAACACCGAAAAAATTTCTTCCTATTCCAACCAAACTCAATTTCCTTATGTAAAATCCGACGCTGATCACGAATACATGTAGCGCTTTTCAAAATTTCAATTGGATCAAAAGTAATTGCAATAAAAAAATTTCACATTTTTTGGATATTTGGCTGAGACGTCATGTACACCGAAAAAATTTCTAACTCCTATTCCAACCAAACTCAATTTTCTTATGTTAAAATCCGACGCTGATCACGAATACATGTGGCGCTTTTCAAAATTCTAATTAGATCAAAAGTTATTGCAATAAAAAAATTTCACATTTTTTGGACATTTGGCTGAGGAGACGTCATGAACGAATGAATGAATGTTGGGTTTAATGGGGCAAGAGCCGATTTCGGCTAAGCGGCGCCAATCAATCGTTAAAATATTAAAAATCCATTTAAAATACTCAAAATATAGTTAAAAGTTCACAAAAAAATAAGTAACAAGCAGATTTTGGTGGGGCACACCCCACCAAGTCAGACGTTTAAAACATTTCAGAAAAAGAAAATCAAAATATTTTATATTCCAGTAAAAACAATTGCTAATTTGGTGGGGATTACCCCCACCAAGTCCGATAAGTATGATTCAATCGCGCCCCTTCCGGTGCTTGGTCAGAGTTAAATATTTTTTTCCATAACTTCTGCTTCTTCTGCTTCAACATCATATATGAGCATGTCATTTTCTTCTTCTTCGGAAGTCTGTACTGGAGAACTCATTATCGGTATGTGTGGTGCCATTTTTATATGTAGAGCTGTTTCATTTATTTTTTGTAGTAGCTTTTTCGTTCTTGCTCGAGATTTTGTGTGTTTCCTTTTTGAATATTTTATTATACCTGCTGAAGGGGGTCGAATACGGGAGTTGTACGGGGAAGCAGATATAATTGATGAAGTTTCCATAGGGTTGGTGGTGGTAAGTACTGAATTAGAAATAGGAGTCGGTGGCTGAGTTTCTGACACTGTAGTGGCTATTGTTGAGGGCAAGAGGTGTGCTTGGGTTGAAGTTGATGTGGAAACAGCAGGAGTGGATGCTGGTATATCTGGTTTTGGGAGGGATGAAATTAAGTAAATTTAAAGGTGGACATTTTATTTTTGTTATATCTTCGTCTGTGTGTGGCACTGTTTATAGTAGAGGATTTGGCAGCTTGAGCGTAAGTTTGAGTTAACTGTGGAACTATTAATTTTCGTGCTTCTGCATGATATATTTCTATTGCTTTAATAGCTTGGATTTCTTTTTCATTCCACTTTGGGCATACTTTTGAATCTGATTGATGGGTTTGGGAACAATTAACACATTTCGGCTCTAGTGTACAATCTGTGGAAGAATGCCCAACGGATGCACATCTAGAGCATGTCAATTGACCGTGGCAGGAAGTTTGAGAATGTCCGAACCTCTGACACTTGAAACAGCGCAGAGGATTCGGGATGCACGAACGTATTCTGCAGAAGGTATCTAGCTTTTATTGTACCTGGAAGATTCGGGCTATTGAAAGTTAAAATCAAATGTTTCGTAGGAATAATGGCGGCATCTTTTTTAATCGTAATTCTTCTGACTTGAATAACACCCTGATCAGAAAATCCATCAAGAATTTCTGACTCAGGGGTGGTCAACAGGTCAGGTTCAGATATGACACCTCGGCTTGAGTAACTGTAAGTGTAGAATCGAGAAATGTTTTTGCAGACAGATAAGATTTCGATTGAATAGCTGATTTTGTTTCAACAAGTAAATCACCAGATCGCATTTTTTTAACCGATTTTGGTTCACCGATTGCTTGGAGGGCTTTGAAAATCGCAAAAGGGATTTTCTGGACATTTCATTGTTGGTTAACGACAAGATGAAAAAGCGTGAAGTACTGGCAATATGTTCAATGGTATGAAATTTGGGTAAAACGAGGCACATCAGAATTGGATCCATAGGCACGTGAAAAACTTCGTTCTGGAGTGCCTCCACCCACCACGGAGTCCAACAAGGGAGGCAGTGTGCCGGTCATCTGGCAAAAGCCAGGCACGGCGCTTACCTGAAGTACACCCAGAATATAATGCTACAGCATCAGGGCGAGGATCCAACGGGTAAACCCGCCACCCCTTATCTGCAGCACTAACCCTACAGCAATGTCTCTGATGAGACATCACCAGCCGATTGACAGGAGCGGGCTCGCTCCTGCCACCCGTCTACAGCGAAGCGTGGGCCAAAGGGAACGCAAAAGGTATCCCCAGGACACCATTTTCCTCCTTACGGGACGCCGCACACGGCAAACATGCGGGTCGGAAAACCAACGTTGTTAGTAAGAAAACAAAGAAATAATACGAACATTAAAATAAATTGTCGAAAAAAAATATTAAACGAATTTAACGCAATACAAAACGAAAAATATAGTATTATTAATGAATATTTTGAGTAATCTAATAAAAAATTAATCAATAGTTTTGTACATTTAAATTTCGAAAAATTGTCTGTAGTCTAGACGGGAAAAGAAGAAAAGGGAAAATTGAATGACAAGAGGGTCGAAAATAGAGAAGGATCACTAGGGTACCCCGGGTTCGTGACACCCGTTTGCCAAAGAGAGTAAACCCCTTGGGAAAAGGAAAAGATCACTAGGGCACCTCGGGATTGTGACACCCGTACTCACCTAAAGAAGGTGAGCCCACTGAGGGGCGCAAACAGTCGGATACCTTAAGTGATGAACCACGATTCAGCATACAAAGCGATTCTCGCCGAGTTCTCATCTAGACAGCTCAAGAAATGCTATCATCCTGCAAACATTAGACATCTCTTTGGTGGCACTGTCATCCTGGTATAGGAGGCATAATAGTGGACGCACGTATGCTACTCCATACCTTCTCTGCTGGTACGACACCAGAGCTCTAAAAGGATGAGATTTTAGAACCTTATGTACGGCTTTTTTGAGGAGTTGTGAGAGATCAATTCGTTTTAATGTTGTTTAATGTGATTCATTAATGTGAATTGTTTTAATCGTTTAATCTGAGCACACAGAGCTAATTACTACACGATTATCTGGAATAAGAGGGTATTCGCCGTATGGTGTGGCCATCGAGGTGTATAGATCTCAATCTGACTAGACCTTCTGTGATTCTCTAAGAGCCATTGAATGATGACAATCCACTACAAGATTTAAAATCCCCTCTTTTGGAAAAATGTGAATTACTGCCCCAATTGTTGATCAGTATTCATATTAATAGTATGAGAGCACATTGTAAGGCTTAAATAAAATGTGGCCTATCTCTTATCAGATGAGAAATTTCGAGTTATGACGTATCGTACTTTGACCATTGTGGCTCTTATTAGCAAATCAGCTTACGCTGAAACATTATGCTTTTTTTTAATTTCCAGCCTTTCCTTACTGTATAATGTGTTACTATACCAAATTTTCAAGCAAAATGACAGATTTTGTTGAAATATCTATCTCATTTTTATGTGTGTTTTTAACTTTAATTTTGAGCATTATTGTGTATAATAATGTAATATATATACACTGTGAAATATTAAAACTCGTGGAATATCTTATCGTCTGGAACAGCCTTTTAAAAAGGGCGAAGTGCACTGCCATTGAATTGATAAATCATCGGAAGTAAAAATTATTCAGTCCTGTTGACGTTCATCAGCAGAATGTGAAGATTACTGATATCATACATAAGGACATGTCTACAATTATTTCCAACATGCAAAACACCTCAAGGTATCCGACTACCCCAAAATCGGGAATTTTGCTAAAAATGGACAAATTAGTTTAGGATTTTATTTTATAGACCATTATTAGCTTTATAAAAATACCGTTTAATATTTTTCGTTTAGAACAAAAACTACAATGTTTTAGTAAAAGCAGATGCCATTACTTTAAGCAAGATATCATACTTTAAAACGCGTTTTACTCGAAATGTGTGAGTGTTTTTTTTTTTTTAAATACTGAAGGGCCAGCGATTGCTAAAAAAGTTTTCAGAATAATTAACCGAATTTTTTTCTGTATGTTCTGTATAATAGTAGAAATGTTTTGTTAATGTTTGGTACAGTACGGCCGCGTTTATGTTATTTTTTTGTAAATTTTTAATCATTTTTTCCTATTTTTAGTAATAATTTATTTTGCTCTTCTTAATTTAGCATATTTTTCTTAAAATGTACTAAACCAAATCAAAAGACAAAAAATCCCTATATCTCCATTTTTTAAAAAAAGTTGTTAGTCGGATACTTTAATAGTGAGTCGTAGAAGTCTTATAACAGTCATAGAAATCCTGGTACGAAGTTGATACAGATTACGTAGCAAACGTTGAATAGTGATTTCTCGTTTTATGCCATTCAATACATTTTCGGATTGAAGCAGGTCTGGTGAAGATACCAAGACCATAGAAAATTAAAGTGTATCTACAACATGTCGATAGAGACAACAGCAGCATGTATGGGAACATTGCTTTGTTGGAAAAGGAGTTGAAACAGGGCGTTCAGTAACAGGATGGCAACTGGTTGCAGCATCTCTCGAACATTAAAGTTGACCAGTCAAAAGGCCCCCGTTAGGGAAACCAAAAGGTTTTCAGCATCATAATTGCAGTCTACACTATGACGCCAGGTCTTCCAGACCCATGATTTTACTGGATCTTGAGCTGACTACGCTCTCAACACATGGATTTGATTTTATCTACACTAAGACAAGCGTGTCGTTGATGAAGACAAAATCAATGCAATCCGACGAATCCATGCTCGTTTAAGCATGACGCCATTCCTACCATTGACGATGATGAGTTAAAAAAACTGATCATCGTAACCTACATAAGCCAAGTCCTTCGCTTGTGAAGCCATCAAAATAATTTATGGAATGATGCAGAGTTTTCCCAAGGATGAAAACAGAGATATAGTTCCCTACTCTCCAAACTTTCACACCATGCCAATATGAAAACTTTTAGATAAATTTAAAGGGCATCAACCCCTTTACACTTCAGGGTCTTTAAAGGCACCTGAAATCAAAGACAACGTCGGCCACGAGTTCGCGATCATGACCTTTCGGCTAATGCTGCTACATTTCATTTTTGGATATATGGAGTGAGTTTTTAAGCATAGCGTAAAGGAACACGAATGCTACTGGCGACGGACCTCATAGCTTGAATAAAGTGGTAAGGGCGACACCAGAGATGGCACCTGCTCTCTAAACTACCACAACACGCCAATAGAAAGCTTTTGAGTTCTACATATTTAGCATATATAAGCGCCTCTACACTGGGGGTCTTCAGTGGCACTAAGCTAGAAATGAAACGCCTACCCTCAGTCCGTGACCATGACCCCTTGGCTGCCACGACCACTTTGGATAAATGGAAACAAGTCATAAAGTGAGATTTTGAAACATTTTGAAAATATGAATGCGATATCACATACTATTATTCAAATAATTTCAAATATTTTTTTCATTTTACTGTTTACAGGTTTCCTTAGATTGGCAATGATGTGTGACAACATCACTCAGAGTGAGGATATCCGTTGTTGTGAGTACCGTTACAGTGACACCGCTGTCCACAAACACTTATACAGGGTGTCTCAGGATTATTGGGACAAACTTTATGGGAAGTTAGGGGACATCAAAAGGATTCAGATTTGCATGCAACCCATGGTTGTGGAAACACCTTCTTTTGATACTAGGTGGCGCTAATCACAAGATCATTGGAGGAAACAGACCTGCATTACCGCAGTCATTTGAGCTGTCATTACCCTCAGAACAATATGGAACGTTTTACAAACAGCGAGCGAGCAGATATGCATCTCATTTAGGGATTGGCAGAAGGAGATGCACGATCAGCAGAATGATTGTATCGCGAAAGATACCTATAAATAGGTGCAACGGACCACCGAATTTCTCAGTTTATGTGAATGTGGATTATTATGAGGTAATAGGCATAGAGAGGGTAGGATACTCGAGCTCATAGCATGACTCAGCTTTGATCAATAACTGTTTCAGATGATCTCAGTCTCGTGCTTCTTTGTTCCTTGTTGTTGCCCTAGTACTTTCCCATTATGTTTCCGACTATGAGTTGGTTTGCAAATTTGAATCATTGTGACGTCCCCCCAATCCCCTTAAAATTTGTCCCAATAATTTTGGGACACCCTGAAAAATAAATGCGAAGCATTTAGAAAGTCATGTTTTTTTAACACTCTTTTATAAGCTTCACTTGTATGTGACGGAATCTTTGAACTCAATTTCTACTCACTTTAAAAGGTCAGATTAATTCAAAATTTTGTACACTTGTCCAGGACCGATGACAATACAATAATTTCATAATTTTGTCCTGATCATGATCAACGATTTCCTTTTTTCAGATCCATCCCGCATCTGGCGAATCAATTTAGATTCCATTTCCAGATTTGGCGACTAATTCCAGATATTGGTGATTAATTCCAGACATAACAATGATTCACGTGATGCTAAGAAATTATGACTTGAATTTTACAATTGAAGCAGAAAATTGCATACAAATTGAAAAAATATGACTATCAGTTTGATATTTGGATATGAATATATGCATGAATTATAAAGAAATAATAAAATAAATGGATATTTGAATTTATATATTCCTACTATAGCTACATAAGGGTTATAGGTAATTAACATTATCATTTTTAAGCATGGTGTGACGTCGTCACAATGGAGAAAGCGCCTCTATTCATATCTTTCAATTCTTTATCTCATTCAAATCTTTAAGGTCCTCAAACGACTCGATCTCTAGGCCGAATAGCCACTCCTCTAAATAGTCATTTCAAAGGTGAAGTCTTTCCAGGTACTATCCGATTTCTTTTGGTGTTTAACAAATCTCTGGCGAAAGACTTCCGGACTTAACTTAAATCGTTTAAGTAATAGTTTTTTAATATAGTCATAATTTTCTGCTTGTTCCTCCGGTTCGCGAGCAATGAACTGCACGATATCCAAAGGTAACAAACCTAATAAATGCCCTACCCAGTCTGTTTTTTCAATTAAAGCCCTTTTAGCCTGACGTTCAAAAATAACCAAATACAAACTGACTGATTTGGATTAAAATCTGGGATTAATTTTCTTAAATTTACATTCGAGGTTACAGAACGGGGATTTATACAGCCGGTTGATTCATCGTTTACACTATGTCCGGATTCTATTTTAAATCTTTCTAGATCAAATTTTAATTGTAATTCTTTCTCTTTCAACGCGTGCTCTGCTAATCTTAAGGTCTCTGCTCTTTCTGATTCTTTAAATCTAATTTTTTCTGCTCTTTCTGATTCTGAAAATCTAATTTTTTCTGCCCTTTCCCATTCCTCTTCAATTTTCCTATTTGCAATAATAAACAGATTTTTTACGAATTCCTGTTCGTAACCCTCACTGTTAGTGATTGCGGTTTTGAGGTTAGGGACATGTTTGGTGTGACATCTACCCCTAATTCCTCTGCGAGTAGCAACATATCTTGCTTTTTCCCTTTTCCGAGAAAAGCCATTTTTGAACAATATCAGCACAATATATTTGTTAAAATTCACACAATATTTACTACTCTCTAGTATCACAATAACACTGGTCCCATGCAAACACAGAAACAAACAAAGAAAAATCCCCCACATCCGGTGGCGGCGAAATGCTTCCCTCGGGTCAAAGGTTGCAGGGGCTAATTAAGACACGTCCGTCTCAGTATATTAGCGACTGCAGGTGGTTTTGCACGTGTGGTCATCATTCTTCTAAAACTGACCCGGCCGTGGGAAGCAAGTCCCAGATGTCTCAAGGGGGGGGGACGCACACACGTCACACTGTTTACCTCATGTTGATTGTATGTATTTAAATCATTTTAATACATGCACGAAAATTCACAAATTTAGGTAGTTTGGGAAGTGGAGGTAAAGCTTACATTACATTCAGTCCTACATTAAATTGAATGATGTAGTGCATTTTAATTCATGTAGTGCACGTCTTGTCTTTGTCTGTGAGCAGTAGGGAAAATACTTCGTCCACTGCATTTCATTACGTATATTATCCAAGAAACATAAATATGTTACCGGGAATTAAAGCGTGATTCTTGGAAGGCTTAAATTGTCAATTTATATTTATTTTGAAAGCAATAGTTTGTTATGAATTACTTTGTATCATCGAAATCCCTGCCTGTCTTTATAACATAATCTAAAAGTTTTATTCCAATCTTTTAAATGAAGAAATTCACACTCACCGTAACGTTTCAATTCGAACAATAACCTATCTATGATTAATGTATCATGTTACACAAGTATATTTGTGGCAATAGATATTTCAGATTTGCAAGTCAAACAATTGAGGCTTTAGAAAGAAAAAAAATTTAAAATATATATTCTATTAGTAATAGAATACTTTTTAAAATTTAACTCTTATTTTTACCATGTATTATGTACACACTTATTTTTCTAGAATGGGAAGGGGTAGTATCAAAAGATATTCACTAGAAAAGGCGGCATTGAAATATACACGAGTAAAGGTTGGGAACCTCTGATCTATAATGTGCCACACCAAAAGGTGGCACCAGGTGATGGGAAATGTACTATGTATGCAATGACAATCAATAATCCACATTTGAAAGGGGAAAATATTATGGTGGGTTAGATCTCTGTAGTGTTTAGCCTTATTGCAAAATATTTTATTTTTAGGTTAAAGTATTGGTGGTGCAGAAGTGTAGGGTAATTTTACATGTATTTCATCACATGGGATACACTTTATTCATTTTTCTGATTTTTTTCTTTTCTAATTAAGTGATAAGTGACTTGGACATGGGACTAGAGGCTTCGGTGGTATGAAGCACAACTTTATCAATATTCTTTCCATATAAAGGAATTTCTTCTGGAAATATTGTCTCTAAAATATTCTGCTGATAGTAGAGTGAAATAATTTTGGATTTACTGGCGATTCTTTTTCGATTTTTAATTTGCCGTTGTTAGAAAATCCTGCAACTATCATGGATCCCTTTAGGAACATTACTGTACACTGACGAAGCCATTTCGTAAAACCACAAGACTGAATGCTATAAATTGTTAATTTTAGTTCAAAAAACGAACTAGTTAAAAGTACGTTTTCTTTTTGATAAAAATATCTTTGCTAATTATCTTTTAACACAATTATAACTCCTCTCCCCCCCCCTTCAAAATACCAGTATAAAATAACCTAAAAAATACAAAAATTTTCAAACTAATTTATTGAGTAAACCTACATTGATCAATACAATTCTTAGAAAATTATTTTTTTTCAACAGTTAATGAGTATGAAAAGCCAAACTTAGCTAAAGAAAAAACTATTAATTTATTAAACAGAATCAATTCTAGATCATCATATTCACCAACTTTTTTTAAGCATAATTAAACAAATAATCAATGAAGATTTATTTTAATACACAAATAAAACAAATTAAATTTGGTACTTTTCATTTAGAATTTCTTTTTCACGATATTCAGCCACTCAATTATGATACATGAATGCATAATTTAAAATATTAAACAGGTGGCTACAAATGCTTATCAAAATTAATTATAATTGATTATTTCAAAATATACTCTCACCACTGATTTTCTTCATTACTTAAATAGGTAAATTTATCTACAGAATTCAAGTAAATATATATAAAAATATTTACAGTTTCATCAAAATTCATAACTGTTAATAATTATAGAATATTTATTAATGTAAATATCAAGAAACATAAAAAAATAACCAAAGAAGGCTTTCATATGGACGCAATGAAGTTTCAGACATTTTAAAATCCTTCATTTAAACTAGGGATGTGATATTTCAAACATAAAATTATGTCATATTAAAAAACTGACCAAAAATCCAATTTATTCACATCTCAAATTCGGTATAAAAGAAAAAAATTCTATTAAATCCATTTTTCTTAAAAAAGTTTGATCTACACTATTAAAATTCGTAAGTAAACAAACGTATCTATCTAAGTATATATGTGCGTCTATCTCACGAACCGCACGGCGCAGAAACTCGCCGAAGGTACTAAAAGATCGCGAATGATTTGAGGTAGCCGATTTGACCATCTTTGTTTCGATATTACAATTAGTTAAAAAGAAATAAACACACGGAGAAAAAAATTAGCTTACCAAAAAGGAGGCGTCAAAATTAAACGAAATTTTACATACCTAATGACTACTTTCACATAAGTAAATTATTAGAAAATGAAAGAAAAAGAATAATTTATTTCAGAGAAAAAGGCAAAAGAACGGTGGATTTAATACCCTGTTGAACCCCTTCTAGCACGAATGCACGATACGATACGATCGGGCATTGAGGCATACAAATTCTGTATGATGTCTTGAGACATTTCGTTCCACATTTGTTGTAACCTTGCCTCTAGTTCGTTCAAACTCGTGGGATGCCTAACTCGCCGTCCTGAATGATCCCGGATATGCTCGATTGGAGACAAATCTGGAGATCGGGAAGGCCAAGGAAGGTAGTAACAGTACGGAGACAGTTTTGTGACACCCTTGAAGTGCGACTCTGAGCATTGTCTTGTTACAAAATGGCTCCTGGGAGCCATTGCATGAGAGGCAACACATTTTGGTAACTGTACTCAATGAAAGAAATCTGCTTACCAAATTTGAAGACTGTGAAACTAATAAATTAAAAATGGGGGGGGGATATCTGTAATGCTAATTGAGCCGCCGCAACGCCCCTTGGGGGACGATTTTCATGAAACCCATTTTGTAGCAAATCTCTACCCTATGAGAGGAATCTGCTTGCCAAATTTCAAGACTGTGTGTCTTAACAGTTTAAAAATCGAAATAATTATTTATATCTCCCTTAACCCTCCCGCAACACCGCTTGAGGGGCAATTTTACCAAAATCCATTTTGTAGTGGATATTTATTCCATGAAAGAAACATGCCTTCCAATTTTCAAGCAGGTAGGTCAAGTAGTTTAAAAAAAGAAATATTTATCTTTTAACCCCCCCCCCTCTTTAATCCCCCGCAACGCCACTTGGGGCGCTGTTTCCCCAAAACCCAGCTTGAAGCTGATCTCTATCAAATTTAAAGATTGAGCGTGTAATAGTTTAAAAATGGAAATAATTATCTATAAAGCCCCGTAACGCCACTTGGGGTCTATTTCCACTAAACTCATTTTGTAGTGGATCTCTACTCTATGAAAGGAATCTGCTTACCCAATTGCAAGATTGTACACTGAGTAGTTTAAAAATTGAAAAAATTTATTTATATTGCCCATTAACCCCCGTAATGCCTCTTGCGGTTCGAATTTCGCAAAATCCGTTCTTAGCGGATCTCTACTCCATGAAAGGAACATGTCTACCAAATTTCAAGTCCATAGGTTGAATAGTTCCGAAGATATCGTGATTAGTCAGTCAGTCAGTCGCATTTCTCCATATATATAGATTTAATTAAGTTAGGAGCAAAGTTAATAATCACGAGTGACATCATGGATTTGCCACACATAAAATGATATACAGAAATTAACACTTATCTTGATAATTTGTACAATTTATAAATAATCCCTTCAGTGCTGATTAAAAGTCACGCGATTCGCTTCCCAATGCCTCCGTTCTCCACATAGGCGCTGGCATGTGATGTATTGGGGGGGGGGAGAGAAAAGAAATAAATAAAGAAATCCTCTCAAACACTGTCAAAGTCCTTTGATTGCATTCCAAAGCCTTCGGAATAATTTGCACTGCACAGAAAAGAACGTACTTCGGAAAGACGTATATATACGCCGCTGACACTTAAGAGGTTACATTCATATTGTAGCTTTAGCGTCAAAGTATAGTATTATTGAATTGAAGAAAATTATGATTGAATATTGGGTCGCAAATATTGAAATTCGAGAAGCACTGGTTTATATTCCAGCTGCTAAATATTTTTTTTTATTTTTATAAAGCATTACAAATGATGATACGAACTAGCATTATAGCAATACGTTTAAAAGTTGATAATACGACTGACACTTAATATTTCTTCTTAACACACTTTTATTAGTTTGATTTTTATTAGAGACGGAATCTTTGAAATATAAGAATACGGGACACTCGAGGCCTTGTAAACGGCGAGAATAAATACTCTTCAGACCCGTTAATTAATATCCATTGAAGTAGAAGACCTATTGCAGCAGCCACGAAAAATTCTGGCTCCGAATATCAAACTCAAGGATAAATTCAACAATGAATAAATGTTGGTTTAAAAAACTTATTGAAGATTGAAGTAAAAAATTGAAAAACATTATTGTTTAAAAAAAATAAACACGCTTTTATAGTGAATCGAACTAAAAAGTACATATGAAAAAATATATATAAGAATAAAATATGATTAAAGAGAAAATTAGTGTCATTGTGGTAAAAGCGTGGGTTGCTTTGTACTACATTTTTACACTTACTTAGCATTTCGGAACAGAGCTATTAAGAAATTCTAACAATTAATATAGAGTACTCCACGCTTTTACCTCACTGACATTAATTTTCTCGTTAATCATTTTATTCTTATATTAAGAATTCTTTTTAGTTTGATTCCCTATAAAAAAGCGTGTTTTTTAGTTTTTTTAACTATAATTTTTTTTCACTGAAAAGAAATCAAAATTCTCTCTGAAACTTGCATCAGCAGTATACATAAAAATACACCTTTTGAAGAATTTATGAGAAATTATTTAATCCGGTGACCTCGAAATTAATTCTCAGCCGTTTTAGTAAACTGACGCAATGAATGATGTTTCATTCCACAGATCCAACAAGATATTTTAGAAAGCAGACTTTATGTCTTAGCAATTAGAGCATGATTTTTACTTACTGGAATCTTTTTCATATTTCTATTTTCAGAAAAACTGGACGTTTTTATAATATGGTACGAAATTGTTGACCCACCCTCTTCTTTTTCACATAAAGAACACTCCTTTTGTACGTTTGCTGTGTTTGTATTAACCATGAGCTTTAAGGGTTAATTTTAATCGCCAAATCCAGAAATCGTTAATCTTGATGATCCTGATCAGGGCAATGGAACAAAATTACGAAATTATTTTATTGTCATCGGTCTTTGACAAGTGTGCAAAATTTCTAAGATAGAATACTCTTTCTTTTTGAACTCCTGTGAGGAATAATTTATTATTCGCGTTCTATTTATCATTCAATAAATCGTTAATCGATCGTTGCAATACACTGACGAAAATTTCATTTAGTTGTAGCCTCATTCATTGTAAACGCGACCGTGAAACTTCGGTTCGACGTTATCTGACGTTCGTATGGCTAACAAACTTCAGTAAGGCTATTTCGATGAAGTGTGAGCTTAATTAATGACTCACTACAAAGCAACACGAGGGCTACTCGTGACGGACCTCGCAAATTTAAGCCATGGTCAAGTGACGAGGAGACATCTCAACTGGTAGATATTTTTCCGAACGTCCACTCAATGGCCACGGAATGACCGAGTCACGACCCATTTGACCTGCATCAGTAGTTCTTCTACACCAAGGGTGTCAAACTCAAAAGCTAAATTGGGTCAAACAAAGAAGTTTTAAATTGAGGTGGACCGCAAAAAAAAATCAGTATTCATATAAACGTAGGTTTATTTCGCGCGCGCGCGAATGCATTATAATAAACTAGAACTAAACTCATTGGCGCAACAGTCGATGAGAGCCAAGGCCTGCTACGTCCATCTCAGTATATGTGAATTTGGGAACCGAGGTGCTTAAGTTCCGTTCATGTGGTCAGTCTGACGAGAAACCCCTACTGTTCAGTTGACAAGCAAGCCTAGTAATCGTTTATCGACACACTGAAGGGATGAAAGGCTGAGTTGACCTTGGCCAGCCCGGGATTTGAACTCCGGGAATGAGTGAATAAATATTAACGTCACACTCTTCAGCTACTCGAAGGCTTTTTGTGACGGAACTCGTAATTTTGAACCATGGTCAAGTGACGAGGAGGACACATGAGCTGGTACCCCCTCTTTTAACTACCACACTAAAGGAGGTCGACAAATTTGAAGTGCATCGCGCCTGTACACGGCGGATCTTCAGCGGTACTAGGCTCGAACTTAAGACCCTCCCCAACCACGAGTTCATCACATTGATCACTAGGCTACCTTAGCCTTTAACGTGACTAGGGTAGCCTAGTGTTCAATGTAATGGACTTACCCCGGACCTGTGGCGTGGAAGAGCGATTCACTACCTTTCGGCCACTGGGTTTCATATACATTATAATAAACACATCTTTTCTGCTACTTTCTTACCTATTTCGAGGGGAATTTTTTAAAAATTTTATTATATATTATTGCGTGACAAGAGGTTGGCCAGGCCGCAATAACATTCGTCGCAGGCCGCATGCGGTCCGCGAGTTGGACACCTTCACAGTGGGTTTTGAGTGGCACTAGGATTTGAAATCATGACACGAGGATCGTTTCGTAAAGGGATTTCCTTTGACAGCAGGAATTTGTCAAGGGAAGGTCGAAAGTCCACTATTGTTCTATCACGCGCTATTACGCACATGTTCTTTTCATTTTGTTGATTCTCGGGAACAAAAAAAAAAAGGGTAAGAAATAAATTGTTAAATAAAATAATTAGGAGCCTGATACCTTTAAGAGGGGGCGCTAGAATATTGATAAGTCGAAAACAGATTATTTAAAGAAATTTTTAATTGACTGAAAGTAAACTATCAAAATATATTCTGACATGATAAAAAATAAAATACACATTTACACTGATATAATACACTTATAAAATGCATGTGAGTACTGTACAATGTATTTTATAATTAATTTAATAATACTAAGTTAAGAACAAGTTTGATAATTACCACTGACCCCATGGGCTTGTATTAACACTTATCTTGATGATTCGTACGGTTTATAATTGAACCCTAAACTGCCGATTAAAAGTTATAGGATTCATTTCCCAATGTCATCGTTTTCCATGTAGATGTGTATGTGATGTTTTATTTGGGGGGGGGGCGAAGAAAAAAAAAGATATTCCTCTGAAAAAAGTAAATGTTTTACAAACACTGTCAAGGTCCTTTTATTGCATTTCGAAGCTATTGGAATAATTTTACGGATAGCAGTGCACAGAAAAGATTGTACATGGGAAAGACGTATATATACGTCCAGAAAATTAATGCTTTGGCTGAGCGAGACGTTTATATACGCAGATGGCACTCAAGAGACCGAAGTCGTATTGTAGCTTTAGCGTGGCAGAGTATAGTATTATTGAATTCAATACATTGTTATTGTACGAACGAGGGCACGATGAAAATTATGATTGAATATTGGGTCGCAAATATTGAATGTTTGAGAAGCACTGGGTTAACAAAATTAAATACTAAAATCAATAATTAAATTTTACGTACTTATACACATAGGATTTTAACAGTCGAAAAAAATTCAAGGAAAATAAGTCCAGACACGTGAACTCTTTCCTTGTCACTCTGAGAGCATCCTAAAGTTGCATCCTATGTTGAAAGGCAGTGGCGTAACGCACATCCCCGCGTTATCCGTAACGGGTGTGGGGGGGGGTAGAATTTTATTGGGGCCTAAAGCCTGACTGACACCAAGTATGCAATGCTTTGTAGGATTCGACTTTGAGTCCGAATCCTAAATTTGCAGGGGGGCGCTAATTACTTGTTACACCACTCTGACATTAGGGTTTAGTTTCCTGTTGGATATTATTATCAGAAATACATTATCAAAAATTTTTTTAGCAGTTTCATATCTGCTTATGAAAGTTAAAATGGGAAACAAAATGAAACCAACTTTGGAAGAAAATTTGAACCAGCTAAAATGCTCCAAATTACTACAAAATATTATGTTTTCTTATCCATTATTATTATTATAATTATTATCTATTGTTATTTTCTTTTCTATGTTGGACACTTATTTATATAAGTGTTTGTTATTTCCTATTTATTCATTCATAAATCACATTCTCAGAAACTAGGCATTCCCAGATAGGATTCGAACCCACGCCCTTTGGACTAGAAGTCCAATGCGCTACAGGGACAACGATTTTCTTTTTTATATAGGGTGTTGGACTATTATTTTTCTTTGTTACTTTTTATTCATTAAGTTTAATGAAATATTTGTAAAAACTGTAGTAACATCAAGTGTCATTCACTACAAGTTAAAAAAAATTTATATATATATATATATATATATATATAGGGAATGAGAGTGAGCTAATAATAAGAGTTAAAAAAAGACAATAGTTCCGATGAATTGTACAATATAGAAAATTATTTAATGTTTTTTTGCGACTTCACATCACACTCAGCATTTTAATGAACTGATTCAAAAACTTGTTTTTCAACTAATTGTTTTAACAATGTTTAAAAATATTAAAATGTTTATGACGAATATTTTACCCCACTAAAACTTTTTAAATCATTAAACAACGCCCATTTTTTCCTGTTAAGTCAATTGAATTTTAAGGATGTTTAGTTTTAAAAATACTCAGTCAAAATTTTTTATACTTAACTCTGTTGCAAATAGGCATTATTGACCCACGAGCTAGTATTAAAATAACATGAACAAAATTTGACTAAGGTCTCATAAGGGTTCGACATCCCTGCTATAAGCACTATATATAGAGAAGGATTATTTTTAAAAAAGTGATATATACTTGCTGTTATTTAAAAGCTTCTTTATCAATTCAAGACACAACACATTCATGTGAGAGTCAATTTAATGTTTGGGATTAGCCACATAGTATTTTGCAAGTTTTGCGTCTATTTAATTTAAATCATCATTTCATTAAAAAGAAAATATTTCCTTAAAAATTAACAATTGTTTTTTTTAAATGCAGTGAAAATTTGTTTGTTCTGAATATTCAGATATTATCAATGACAGTAAATTGTAAGTTTTAGCTTATTTCATTGCATTTAAAGATTTTATATGAATTTTTAAATGAAAGTAAGCTTACCAGGGAAATTCTTCCGGTACCCTGATCCTATTGGGTAAGGATACGAACCACTTTCTTTCCTTGAGCCTGAAAGGGTTAAAAACGAAATACTTAGTAAAACAGAAGTGTTCATTTTTTTAAAAAAATTATAAGTATCTTAATAGAAAATAAAATCATATAAATATATAACAAAATTAATGCAATTTTTATGAATCAAAAGGTAGTCATTTAAATTTACAATTAAATTCTTATTTGAGTAAATCTCTTATTTTGTCAAATTAACATATTAATTAAACTGCAGCATTTACAGAAAAAAATTTGTTGTTTCTTGTTCTATCAACAAATTATAAATAAACGAGGCAAAATTTAGAAAACTTATTATTCAGAAGTGAAACTATTGTTTTGACTGAAAGAAAAGTCATCATTTTGTATTTATCATTCAAAGCTATAAAATTTTAAATTGAAACATCTTTAAAAACGAAAATATATAGAACAAAATAACTATTAACTAACAAGATGGGAGAGAAAAAATGATTACCCCTAATAGCTTTAATTCAAATGGTTGTCACTAGTACATTTTTGCACCATACATTTTAATTATGAACTTTTTCCAACAACAACAAAAAGCCCTACTCAGCGTAACTGAATACGGGAAAGCTGTTACAACATCATATGGAAATTATGTAGGTTAAGTTCGATATAATAGTTTTAAAAGGAATAGATAAAACACTCAAGTGAAAAGAAATAAAAACAAAATATTCATGAAAATAAATTTATTATTCATTTAATGCCAAATTATAACTGACCTTCTAAATTCTCTCATTATTGGAAGTGTTCTCTTACGAAACCGAAAATCTATTTAAGTATATAAATAATTTCAAGAATTTTTTTAATCGTTTCCTTAACTAGCTCCACATTAAATTGATGAAGAACTCTGGAAGAGAGAGAATATTTAATATCGTTGAATCATGTATGATTGCTAAATGTCAAGATAGTAACTGGAAATTTTTTTTTATTTTTAAATGATTTAAAGTGCATCATTATCTGATAAAATCCCAGAAATCGTTTAGTATTATAAAAATTTCTCTTGCACCTTTTATCCCAAATACAGTATTCAAATTTAAAAATGTAATTTAAGTACACCCAATTCTTTTTAGCGCGTTTTTCACGTAGTGGAACAAAAGCGCTATTATGACGCAAATTTCGTCTTCGTTCCATATTTTGTCCTACCTTTTTCTCAGTCAATAAGCAACCAATTGACCTCGGGTTTCGGCATTTGGTCGCATTTGTGCCCTAGATCAGCCGAAATCATATTTAAATTTTCCCATAGTTTTCCCGAATTTTCCTACAAATTTTCCTGAATTTCGCTAGTTTATAACAAAATTTTCTCAAATTTTACCTAGTAAATTTATTGTTTGCAAAAAGTTTTTAAAAAAAAATCTACCTGCATATTTCTTTTCAGCTCAATAGTAGTACATTTAGAGGAGTGGTACAGTACACTAATTTCTGTTAGTAAAAAGTTCATTAGTTGCATTATTGTAAAATACAACATGTGAAAAACGCGCTAAAATTACTTGGCCATGCCAATGATTGATATCTTGTTTTACACGCTTTTTATATAACATGGTGCACGAATTTGACGATTTTTTTTATTTTACTTTTTTTTTATTTAACGCATCTGCTGCTCATGGAATTTTTATCCAGTTAATAATAAACGTGCAAGCTTATTATCAAGTAGCGATGAATATATACATATATATAGTTGTTAACTAATAGTTTTATTACTAATTTCAATTAAAATTTTTATGTATTTTATGTACTGAAAGAATTAATTTTCACTGTACACTAATTAAAAATTTTTTGGTAATAAAGTGAATAGTTTGTTTTATAAATATGTTAGACGGATTTTATTATCACTTTTTTGCACGGTATTTTGGGAAAATATTTAAAGTTTTTAATCTTGAACGATTTCTTAAAAAAGTGAAATACATTTCTAAATTTATCATCGGTCATACATTTTTAACACTTTTTTTTTTGCAAGATTTTCTAGGAACGTATCTACCACGTAAAAATGAGTTGGGTGGTAAATTTTAAAATATCCACGATGTTAGTTCAAAAAGATAGTTTGCTATATTTTGTAAATATAAGAAATTAATCCCAAAATTTTTTGTAATATTTTAATGTAGAACTTTTGTAATTTATCACAAAAATTTCTGTCATAAGAATTCATCTCTATTTAATATTCTCAAAATCGTCAGATTTTTTAATTAACTTTGCAATACTTCTGAATTCGTCATTGTTCTTGCTGGGAAAAAAAATTTTCTCCTTCCGTGCAAAAGGGCTGAGGATTGGTAATTACCACAGCAGACTTGGTACATTCCATGCGAACTGATATAACTTTTTAGTGTGGCATCATACAGGTGCATACCAACTGTCATAATGCAATTTTGACCCTTAGTTTCCTCCCCCAGAGGAAGGCACTTGATCTCTGAAGATGCGAAATTGTACTAGGAATTTAATTTCGCAGAGAGCTCTCACGCCCAACAGGCACTCTAGTAATCTTTAAAATGCCGCAAAATCATACGACACTGTCGATTTTCTGCGTCATGAAAATCTCTTGACTTTTTACGTGGTCGAACCCGCAAATTTGGGCTTACAAGGCCAGTGCCTAACCAACTACAGCTGGCTATTTTTAGCAATGTTATCAACATATAATTTTTAAAATATTTCAATCATTTACTAAATAACTATTTGATAGCGACTTCAAAATTTTCCATTTA
Source organism: Trichonephila clavata (assembly GCA_019973975.1). Classification (NCBI taxonomy): domain Eukaryota; kingdom Metazoa; phylum Arthropoda; class Arachnida; order Araneae; family Nephilidae; genus Trichonephila; species Trichonephila clavata. The sequence goes on from BMAO01027042.1 coordinate 22,163, forward strand.
ATTAATTGCCTTATTTTAAAGCTTTTTGAATTATTAGAACAAAAATTCTTGTGCAAAGTTAAAAAAATTGGATTTTTCATCAACATACACTTGTTTCTGCAAGTCTGCGTACAGGCAATCATCTTACGTATTTATGCGATAATCACTATTAAGATCTCGCTTCAGAAAATCAACATACCTGTCAAGGATTCTTCAAAATTTCCTTATTAAAACAACAGTAACAAAATTTCATTTAACATTTAAAAAAAATAAGGATGACCACCAAATAATCACCAACCTTCCGCGCCAAACGCCTGCGTACACTTGCAAAATAGAGCTTTTAAGGACCTTTAATTGTAAAATAATTGCACTAAATCCTGTTTTTAAGTAATTATAAGCTTATTTTACGATTTATTTAGGATTTGAGATTTGAAAACCTTTTTGGTTTCATGGTAGGCAACAGAATAGATATCGATATACACGTGTGCAAAAATTAAGGACGAGACGGTTTTTTCAATATAACTTTGTACAAAAGCATTCCAAATCAACACATTTAATAACGTAAGAGCCCCAATACGTAAGGACATGAGTAATGTAAGCAACACTTACTAAAAGAGAAATCAGAGGGATAAAAAGAAGCTTTATTGAAAAAGTAGCTTGGAGCGCAATGCGACTGAAGGCCGAAACATCCCTGTGATGGGTGTCCAGCAAGAAATATCCGGTCTTTAGTAGGGGATATGATCTCCCCTGACTACTAGGCAGGTTTACAGCGTCTGCCCATGCTGAGAATGAGGGTGTCAATGAGTTGTTGAGGCATTGCTGCCCATTCGTCTTGCAGCGCCAATCGAAGCTCCGGAATCGTTACTGGTGGTACGAGCTGCCAAGCGTCTGCCTAGAAAATCCCATACATGCTCGATGGGATTGAGATCCGGAGATCGTGCCGGCCAATCCATACGTTCAATATCCTCACTCTCTAAGAGCTGTTCGGCAGCTACTGTGCGATGACATGGTGCATTGTCGTCCATGAAAAGGAACTGCGGACCCATAGCGCCTCTAAAAAGACGCACATATGGAAGAAGAATCTCGTTACAATAACGGGTCCCGTTGACTGAACCTGCGTCGAAGATATGAAGGTCTGTACGACTACCAAGCATGATGCCTCCCCAAACGAGAACACCGCCACCTCCATACCTGTCCCTTTCAATGATGTTCGAGGGATGATTGCGGCTTCCCGCTCTCTCCAGATGAGTATGCGATGAGAATCGCTACTCAGACTGAATCTGCTCTCATCTGTAAAGAGTACTCGTCCCCATTCATTGTCTCTCCAATTCCGGTATTCCCGGCACCACAGAGAACGCCTTCTCCGATGGGCAGGCGTTAGAGGTACACACCGTACAGGGCGTCGTGCAAACAGACCACCACCGTGCAGTCTTCTGGCCACGGTAAAACGCAATATCGGTCGTCCAGTCGCCTGTGTCGTGTGTCTAGCGATTTCTCCCGCTGTCTGCCGCCTGTTTCTTCTGGCCTGTAAGGCAATATACCGGTCATCTGCGGGTGTGGTTCCTCTTGGAAGACCACTACTGAACCCCCGGATAGCTGTTCCTGTAGTTTGAAATTGTCTCCAAAGTCGTGAAACGATGCTGTGAGCAATTCCGAACTCTGCAGCCACACTTGTCACACTGCGACCTTCCAAATATTCGACCTCGGGTAAAAGCATCCAGATGTCGTCTAACAGATTGATTATTCGCCATTTATTGCTGAGGCAGCAACTCGGTGTGATTTTAACTGCTATACGGTGTGCAATCTCTTACACCGACAACATGCTTTACTACTCAGACACTCCCCCATTACGTCTACCTGCATATCTGCGCATGTGCTACCGTACATCACCTCACTTAATCTCCTGATTGGTCTTTCTGTCCACTCTGCCTCTTCGTTCAGCTGATATGCTAATTTTTCGACTTCGTCCTTAATTTTTGCACACCAGTGTATTATTGAAACAAAAATCACCAGAAATATTCAGAAAAGGGGGAAATGTTTAAAGAAATTGCTGAAACGGTTAATAGGAGACATTCATTGATCCAAAAAGTGTTCATAAACCACAAATCAACTAAAATTTTACGTCCATGCCAAGATCCGGCCGCCCGTCTGCAGGTCACCTCGAGAATCTTGCTTTGTAATTCGCTCTATAAAAAATAAATCCGACTATAAGCTTCACAAATATCTAAAAGTGTAGCTGAGATCTTGGGAAAAATGTGACTAAACTCAATTTGAAGGAACTGGATGATGACTATCATGGCCGATTGTACTCAAGAAACCATTCATCTCTCGAATGAAAAGAGCTAAAAACCTTTGCCAAAAAACATCTAAATAGGACACATAATTATTCGAAAAATATAATATATTCATTAGAAAGTATTTTTTTGTAATTTAACATCAAAAAGAACAAAATATGCGGCAAAAATCCTGGACAGATTTTAAGAAAGGGAATCCTTTTTCGACTATCAAACATGGCGAAAGAGACAATGTTTGGGGGTGCATTGGAAGCCTTTCGGCTAGTAATCTGGAATTTGTTGAATCAACATTATACAAAAATGATTACTTGAACTTATTGAAGTAAAATATCATGACATATGCCGAGAAACCTGCGGTGAGTGATGATTTTAT